>JAJTUV010002827.1:0-129083 GCA_021653895.1 Mastomys natalensis | reverse complement strand
CCCTTTAGTTACTCCCGGTTTGGGGCAAATGTTGCTGCCTCTTGCATAGGAAGCTGCTTGGGTTAGAGCTCCTAGGAGCCCTGCTTCCCTGGGTTCTGTCGGATTTGGTGTAGAGCTCCGGCCTAGGATCTGCTGGGAGCTCCGACCCAGACCGGAAGGAGCCGGTGCTCCGGGCCAGGAGTAAATCCCTGGGTCTCAGTGGGTCCTGGTGGGTCCCAGTTACTCCCTGTTTGGGGTGGGTGGTTTGCTGTCTCCTTACCAGAGATACTGCCTGGGTCAGAGCTGCTGGGGTGCCCCACTTCTGCCGGGTTTTTTGAGGTTCAGTGCAGAGCTGCCTCCAGGGACCTGCTGCCTGGGCCCAGACCGGAAGCGGAAGTCCTTTATTCACTTCTTATTGCTGGAATTTCATATTTATTTCATCTTTCTGGATGATCAAACCAGAAGATGGTAAAAGAGGCAAGCAAGCCTGCATTTACTCAGCTCTGCCTTGGTCATCCTTAGAAGCTGACAAATTCTCAGCTTGTGCGTCAGATAGAAGCAGTCTCTTCACTATCTTGTGGTTTGAGGTTTTCTTGGTGCCTGCATCAGTAATTGAGTTACACCAATACTGACTGTTGAGGTGGCTGCTGACCTTGAGTCTCATCTCATTGATTTTTCTTGTCCTCATCATTGCTATGCTCTTTAGGCTGTTTTGGAGGAAGGCCCTTGAGGAATCTTGGTCTGTAATCCCTAGGCATATTCAGTCTCATTGGTCTACCTTGCATTCCTACACTCTGGTTTTCAGTACCCTCCATCACTTCTACTTGCACAAGAGGGTTAGAATACTGTGGTCAATGCTCATAGAGCCTCTTCATGTAAGAAGGTGGGAATCTTAACCTGTGATAGAGTCAGCAGTGTTTTTGGGTCTGGCCTTTGAGAGTGCTTTCTAATCCAATGTTCTTTTGTTCACTCTCACTGCTCTGGTAGTTTTGCTGGTAATTGCATGGAGGAGCCTTGTGACTTAGATAGCATCTATAATGGCTATAGTCTGCTGCGTATCTACTGCCTTCAACTGGAACTCTTCCAGGACCTGTAACATTTTATGCCTCGCACCCTTTTCTCCCTCAGCATCTCCTACACTGTGAAGTAATTCTTGGGGTTATTCTTCTTTATGGCAGTCTTGTGCACAAATATATCTTCCTTGGTGTTATTCCTATTGATGAAACTGTATCTATTCCTTACATTGAATCATTTTACTGTTCTCAAAACCTTTGTTGTAAAGAAGACATTATCCCTGCAGGAGGGTGCCACTGATGTGAGGCCTATCAGGCCTCCACTACCTACACAGCTGCCTGTGGAGCTCGACTTGTTGGCTGGGGCTCTGAGGGTGATGGTGGTGGAAGCAGAGTAGCTGCTGTACCTCTCCAATCATGTTTGAGGCAGTGGTGACTAGTATAGGTGGCAAGGGCTGGGGCTGCTCCTGCAGAGTGATGGCGAATAAGTTGGCTGTGGTATTGAGGCTCTCGTGACTCTCTGGTTCTTTGTCTCTTAAACAGTCAGGCAGGGATTTGGTCTTATGAAATAGGTATTACAGCTAATCAGAAAGTGGGTGGTTACTCCCATAATATTGCTGACATGCATGCACCAGTGAACACATCTTATGAGGCCAATTGTTGCAGTTTGCAGAGTTACAGCTGGGTGAAATTGGTAATTATTTTTCTTCTCTGGTATCATAATACTTTCTAGCATTATGAAAATTAGTCAGTAAAGGTTAAGATTTCAGATGAGTAGCAGATTGATTTCCTTGTGTTCTGTGACACAATATTATTTAGTAAATGATGATTTAAAATTTTTGGTATTTAACAGTGTGTGCAGACCCTCATGTGTTTAATTATAGAATTTGGTAAGTTTATAATTTACAGGATGAGATGAAGGACAGAGATCCATGGTATATGTATATATATATATATATATATATATATATATATATATATATATATGTATATTAGTTAGGGGCATCAAAAGGCTGCAAAACCAGGAAAAACTGATGCTGTTCATAGGGTCTTTTGGGAAATCAAAATGAAGACTTGCTTCAATCTCCCTGCTTCCATTTGGGTTCAATCTTGAGCAAGTTTCTTAACCTCTCCAAACCTGTTTCCTCACTGCATGCAAAATTGTTCTTGATCTTCACATCTACATGGATTTTTTCCAGATTTCTACTTTATTTGGATTCTTTTCTCCACATTCAATGGGGAAAACATCTAAACAAATGAACAAAAATCCAAACCAAACCAAACTAAAACAAACCAAAACAAAAAACCCAAACCTACCACCACTACCACCAACAACTACAACAACAAAATTGATGAAAGAATCAGATCAATATCAGTGTCTGTTTTAGTCAACTTAATCATTGTACTAAGACACCAAAATCTTTTTGTATAAATTCTAGTGATTCTATGAAGCTAACCGACTCTAGGAAATTGCTGAGGACTTTAAAAGAGAATAGTAATGAGTTGAGTCTCATTCCTGTATTGGGCAATCAATCTATAAATACTATGCTGTAGAGATATACATGAGTCAAACCTAAAGTATCTCACCCTTCATTGTATGGAAACTAAAGTGATAATCTATACTTGTTCCTGCCTCTACCTTACTGTGAAGCTAACACACTTCTGCACACATAGTATGTATAGCTCTACCCAACCTTGCCTTACTGACATTATTCTTCCTCCCCTTCCTTCACCTATATTTTCATATTCTTTGGAATCCCCTCTTAGAAAATGATCCCACCAGTACCAACTTAGATAAGGACAAGTGAATCATAGGCAGAGTCATAGTGACCTGTCCCCTGAACCTTCACCCAGCTGATACCCTGTTCTGAAAGGTATCTGTACTCCCCCTGAACACCTATGCTCCGGTGCCATTCCCTTCCCCACATTCTGCCTTTTTGTGTTTATAACCTCTGTGTAAATAAGTAAATTATGATGTGATTTAAATAACTAAATAAATTAAAAAATCAAAAACAAAGAAAATGATCCCACACCCTTTATCCATAATTATGAATATATTTTGGTATATTTACTTGTCCCTTCCTGACTTGTCTTCTTCAAATGTTCTTGACATCACTCCTATTCCACTCCTATATTTCTCTAGATGATAAGTCCTGGAACTCTTACTAGATGCCTCACATCTACCAGAGTCTCCAGATCCCATGAAGACTAGGGTTAGAAAATCAAATTTCTGTACTTGAAAGCTATGTGAGAGCAAGTTCAAAATTGCACCAGTAATGACTTCATCTGTGGATGTTGTTTCTAAACCATTGGAAATAATATTTTTAAGTGTTGAGAGTTGAACCCAATGCTTCAAACATGTAAGCAGGTGTTCTCAAACCAGTAACCCAAGTGTACACATCATCTAACATGAGGGCTTTCATTTCGTTCAACATACAATATTCTAAAATAGACTCCTGTTCACTTAATCAAAGTTGACTGCATCATCTCTATACTTTGCAAGTATATACTAGGATAAGATTGTCCCAAGTCATGATTTTATCAGAAAGCCAGTCTTCAAGGACCTAGGATGGTGCTGAGCACATAAATTATGTTCATTAGATGCTTGTTGAATATATAACATCTGTGATGCATCAAGTTTGTTTCTAAGAATTAGGCATAAATAACTCCCATATGCAAATCTATGTAACCAAGAAAGAAAGAAGACAATACTTGGGAAACTTTTATACCTATTATGTGACAGTGACTGATTCAGGGGAAATGAAGAATAGATTTTTCCCTGTGCAGCATATACTGACTAGTAACGCAGTGCAGTGAGAGGGACAAGCCCAGACATATTTCCAGTGGAGTAGAGCAGGTGATAGTTGTGCAGAGTGGTTTATTGGTTTGTTCTCTCTTCCCTCTCTGTCTCTGTCTCTCTGTCTCTGTATGTCTCCCTTTCTCCCTCTGTCTCTCTGTTTCTGTATCTCTCTTTCTCCCCCCCCCTCTCTCTCTCTCGCTCTCTCTCTCTTCTCTCTCTCTCTTCCTCTCTCTCCCTCTTCTCTACCCCATAGAAGTTCAGAGAAAAATATGTTAAATCATAAAACAGCACTGTTTGAAATGTTTATATTTGGGCAAGAGAAGGGTAGAACACATCAGTAGAGAAAATGACTAATAGAATGTGACTCAAATATTTTCAGGACAACAGATAACAGCATACTTGAGGTTTACTCCTTGTTCAATGAAATACAGGTATCTAACATATTCATCACATAATGCTAACCAGTGGGAACAGAGTGTTTGATAACAATCATGAAAAATGCTTTCAGAGTGCTTATAACTCAGTGAGAGCAGTGCTAATAGTGTGCTCCACAAGTGGTTAGAACAATGGTTATTGAATAGCACAAAATGAGTGTAATGGTGATGCAGTGTTTCCAATGAGGTTGAAAAACATTAACCAACTTATCACAGTGTAATCACCAGGCTTTGGTGGCTACAGAGATGTCTCAACAGTGAAAAGTACTTGATGCTTTTTCAAAGGGCCTAAGTTGAGTTCTCAGCACCCACGTTGGGTAGTTCAAAAGCATCCCAAATTCCATCTCCAGGGCATCCAATGCCACCTTCTGATGTCTGCAGGTACCTAAACCTAGGTGTCATGCACTTGCACAGGCAACTACAGGCATACCTCTAAATGAAAATACAAACCCCACAAACAGACAAACAAACAAAGAAACAAACAGAGAAGAGGCTTCAGAGGGTATTTGGCACAGAGTAAGAATACTGACACTAATTCTTCACTGTGGGAAATTTTTCTTTCATTTGATATTTAGGATACCAGAGTTGTTTCTGTGATTCTGAATGATCATCAAATTCTTCTCACCAGCTTTTCCCTGTTTTGGGATGAAATGAGGAGAGTGAAGAAAAAGAATTGCCTGAGAATCCCTACCATTTATCATGCCGTCGTCAACTCACCCTCCTCCCCAGCAAAGCCTCAGAACCTGTGTCCCAAGCAAATCCTTTACACAGGTCACAGTGTCTGCCTATCCTGGCCTTTATGTGGCCTGCACATTGATAGTTGACCTGAGGTTTGGGAACTTAGAGGACTACAGGTAGGAAGGATCCTTATATAAAGGATAAGAGTAGAGCAAGTGTGAGATGTTTCATTAAGCATGAATATTGTACCTCAAAGGATTAGATTATGTTAATGATTTGGGGAACAAAGCACTATACCATAGCAAGGATGCTCCTTTTGAAGAATATAGGAAAGGGGTCAAGGGTTCACTTACAGGTTAGTGATTTTCTTCATCATCACTGCTCACATCAAACATTAGGATATGCTTTCTTTTCTGAAATCTTTGTTTTCTGGCACACCCATGATTTCGCTTGGGTCCTGATGTGAGGAAGGGTTGCAAAGTGAGAATTAGTTCTGCAGAGAAGAGTCCATCCCCATTTTACCAGGTGAGCAGAAAATTAATCCCAGTCACAGAGCTATAGCCCTTCTCCATGCTCTAGTCTGATGTCTTCTGGCTCAAATAGCCTGACTTTAAAACAGCATCAATATTGTCCAAAGGCCATTCAGTTATAAACATCTGCCCTTCCATTGTCAGGTTCAGATAATTTCCCATCTCACTCCTCACTAGAACATTCTCCTGTCTGTATTTCATTGCCCAGGTTTTCATACAGAGATAATTATGTGAGTAACTGTTAGATTGTGAGAAAATTTGAATTCAGTGAAATGACTGGATGAATTTATGAACAGTGACCCTTTAATTGCATCCTTTGGTCTAAGGGTTTGAAACTTAGAGCATATAAAAGATTTACCCTGTGCTACATGGCTTATACATGAAATACAAGCCAGAGCACGATCATGAAATCATATTCTATCCTAGAGGATAGGGCTGGCAGCTTTTTATATCCTGTGTTTGTGCAAAGCCCATGCCACACACCCAGATCACACTACAGAACAGAACCAGGAAAGCTAGTTGCTGTTTCCCTATTGATTTTTCTCACCTGTTGCCATTTCACTGTATCTCTGAAATACACTTGATTTTGCTTGGGTATGCAGGCATCTCTGAGCTCTTTCTGAGACATGTGCACCTGGCACTCTCTTTTTGCAATTTCCTTTCCATGCTGCCTCCTTCTGGATCTTTCACATATTAAGGGAACATGTAAAATGTATCAGTGGCACTTCTTCAGTGCAAAACACCTAATTCATTTTTTCTAAAGTTTTTTAAAGCACACCAATGTCATTTGGACATTTTCAAAGATGTATATATTATGAAAACATTCACTCCTCATTACTCTCCCTTGAGTGTCTCCCACTGATGTTGATGCCCTTCCACATCTGAACCACATTGATCTCTTCCATGTTGGAAAAACTAATGAATTTAATTAGGGTTACTCATCAGAAATGTCAGATAAAATTTACCAGTGGCAAGAGACAAGAATAAATAATATTACTTACTCAGGTAAATCACTAACAGTACACACAACTCTTTTGATTTTCTTAGAAACTGTTAAGCTGTCTATAAATTGTTTGGAATAATGGAGCCTGGCCTGCACCTCTTTCCATGTCAGAGTGTTGATGTTCATGTCTCCTTTACATATTTTATTAAATGTGCTTCCTCATATCTTGGAGGTTATTTCATTATTGTGCCTAAATACAGAGGAACATAGGAGCTTAGAAGGGTAAAGAATGGACTAAGTGAATTACATTTCCCAGAACTAAAATGTTCTTTATCTTTTTTTCCAGACAAATATTAAGGAAAAGTTAAATGATGTTCATATAATTGAGAGTGTGGTATACATAAAATTTGGGGAAGAGAGAATACACTGTGTCTGAAGGACAGGGATCCTAAGAAATATAGGTTTTCTACACAGAAACTTTTGGAACACTATATGGTCAATAAAGGATATGATAGAAAGGAGAAAGCACTGTATACCAGGATTGTGTGTGGAAATGATGTAGGAAAAGGAAGAAAAAATGAGGTACAATGATCTAGATATCAAAGAGTGTGGTAAGGGGTGTGTCAACATACCTAATCCTGATTACATTGCATGTGGAATTAGACAAAGGGGCACCTGTTCCAATTCTTCTTAGGTCAAGGGGAGTCATAAGCCATGAATCCCAAGCTGGATTTCTTTCATCTTGTTCATTCATGGTGTAGAGAATCCATGTACAACTTGATGAAACAGACAAGAGATTCTAGCTTATATGCACTTTAATCTTTTTGTTTCATGTATGGTTTTGATTTGGTAGCTCTCCCTACATACCCTTCAAAGTTCTCAGTGTCATCATCTCATGTAGTTCTGGTATTATATGCATGCCACAACAGGAAAGAAAAACATAGTTAAATGGAGTAATAATAAAGTTGAATGGTTTCTTTTATGATCCTTTTAAAATTTCATTCTTAGCAGATTCCTTGCTGGCTACCAACTCACAGATCTATTAAAACCCTCTAGAAAAGATTAATTTCTGCAGCAATGGGAGCTTTCACATCACAAACAGGTGCCTCTGAGGGTTTTACTTTGCTGGGACTGTGAATCAGAGAGTTCAAATGTGTAGAGACTGTCTTGAAGGAGATCATAGTGAGTGGTGTTTACAATGAAATGCCTATCATCTCCAGTCATTTCAGAGACCCATTCATAGAGACCAGCTTTTGCTTCCTTCTTGGAAAAATAGGTGTTAGAAGGTATGTATGAAGCTCATTTGTGGGAGAATATCTAAAGGAGGTCTCTATGAATCTTAAACACCAATGAAGACATGAATTCATTTCAATAGTCTGGGCTGAGTTATAGATTATAAACTCAGTGGAACTGCTGCTCAGGTCAGTACTTTAGCATGTTTAGTCACAAAAGCCTCATTCTTAATATTAGCAATAACTCATAAGCACATACTTATTATTATTTAAAGAAATCAATTGCAATATCTTTTTAGGGTTCCTAGAGGTTAACTGGTATTAGTTCATTAAAATAATTAGAAAATAGTGTGATTCAGACCACTGTCCACGGTACTGGATATTGAAGCTAAGACACTGATCACAACTAGGCAAGTAGTCTACAACTGGAGAATGACTCAGTGTCTGCGAGTAATGTGACAACTGAAGATGTTTATTTATCATAATCATTATCATACTATAAATGCTACATCAAGCATTGTGAAGAAGAGAGCAGCAACTTTGTAGAAGTTTTCCTAATGGTCAAATGCTTACCTATCAGGTTTCAAGCTCTGTGCCTCATTTTCTGCATACAAAGTAGAAATGAAAGAAGAAAGAAACAACAAAGGAGAAGGAAAGTAGTAAGGAGAAAGAATAGAAAATAAAAGAACTACAGAGAAAAGAGTAGAAAACAAGGAGATGAACAGAGGATAGGTGTGGGAGTTGATCATTTCACATCTTCCATACTCACCAATGTGAATATAAACTCAGGGACCAATGCAGTCAAATCCTAGAGAAATAGGAGATACTCACCTTCAGGCCTTTTGTATGTGCCATGACAAATGTCCACTTAGAATGTTCACCTATAGGAGGATGACAAATTAGAAGGTGTTGCTTGTTAGCCAATATTTCTGAAGATCAAGCCCATGCAACTACTGTAAATGCTGGAATGGATGGTTACAGCCATCTCATGGAGGAGAAGTGGAGCATGGCTTCTTATTGTCTTGACTAATGCCTTGCCAATTAAAATTTCAGCTGAGAAAGCTCCTACTGCTGTTACTTTATAAAATGTGGGCTATGCCTCACCACAGCTTTATCCTATTCTAGTGTGTTGTTTTTATATTCCCTACAGCATTACATAAACATTTGTATCATTTGCAATTAGAGATGTTGAATAATGAAGACCATTTCACTTGAAATGAGTGAATCTTCAGGTGTTAAATGTGTGAGAAAGGCACTGAGTGAAAAACTAGGTGGTTTAAAGTACTGATCATGCTGCTATATAACTTAACTGGTTGTCAGGCTTGGAAGAGGTTTCCTACTTGAAGTTGAAAAGGACAATGAAAAATAAAAATAAAACCATTGGTGGTCTGTGGGGCGGTGGGCTGTGGGAAGCAGCTGGGTGCATGGTTGAGCAAGCCTTGAACCCCGGACCTTTACCAGGACGGCAAGTGTTCGGCGCTGCCCCCAGGCCCTGGTTCTTTTCATTCAGCTTCGGCCCTCCACAGCCTCTCCCAAAGAGAGGTCTATGACTATCAGTCACGAGGAACAGTGCCTCAGGCCCTCCCACATGTAGATGAGGTATCTCTAAGCTCTCCGACCAAGCCAATAGGCATTATCTGCCAGACCCTAACCCACATGCAGATGAGGTATCTCCAAGCTCTCCGACCAAGCCAATAAGCGTTATCTGCTGTCAGACCCTAACCCACCCTGAAACTGTATATAAAGGCTCTATTCGGGAGAAGTAAAGGTGTGTGTTCGAGAATCATCTTGGTGTCCGGAGTTTTGTCTCAAGAGCTGTAACACTTGGGGAGAGATCCGCTCTCCCGGAACCTTCCTGGGGCACCAAGCTGCTTCCTTGCCTGCTAGCCGGCTTCTATCGGCCCAGCCCGGGCGGCTCAGCGTGGAGAGACAGGTGCAGCGCCTGGGAGTCACCCTTTTGGCCCAGACCTCTCACACCAGGCTGGGTGAAGACCAACAGACAGCGGAGACGTGGGTAGAGGACCCTCCCTGCTCTCACTCTGTCCTCAGCCGGGAGATCATCGTGGGACACCCTCCAGAACCGTTCCCCCACAGCTGGCGCCCAAACGTGGGCACGAACAGCCACGCAGCCACAGGAACTGAGACCACGGAAAGGTAAGCCCCCCCAACTCTGAAGATCTGTTATTTCCTCCTGTGTTTTCAGTCAGAGCCATCGCAGGATTTAAATAAGCCAAAGGAACAACTGACGCCTTCTGGCCAGAGCCACTCTCTGGTGTTGGTTGAAGGTTCCTCTGGCCTCTGCTTGAATCCCGACAGCCCACAACGGGCGTTGGCAAAGACTCTCTATCTAGACCCTCTCTAAAAAACAAAAAGAATAAATCTGGTGACGCAGCAACCATTTAAAAGCCACAGGGCGGTTTGCCAGAATCCTGAAATCTGCGGAAAGGCTTAGCATTTTGGATCTCTGTGGAATCCCCCAAAGCCGTCAGGCTAAGGGAACGTTCCCTTTGAACAAAGTGCTTTCTCCTCTTTTCTATCATGGGCAACTCAACATCATATAAGAAATCACCCCAGGCCAGGCAAATATGCTCCCTACTAAAGTCTCATGGGATAAAAATAACTAAGAAACAAGCTTCCTTTTTTGGGAGGAAGTCCTTCAGATAGCGCCATGCATGGCTGAGGAAAATATTTACAGTCCAGACTCATGGAGCAGAGTAGCTTCCCTTATCAAAAACAGAGATAAAAAACCTTCTTGTGAGTTTTTGCCGATCTTAGCCGCAGTTCGGCAGTGCATAGGGCCATCTAAAATTGGACAGACTGAGAACAATGCAGCTCCTGAGCCTTGTCAGTCAAATGAACCCAAAGAGCAAGGTCCTAAAAATCACCCTATTTCAGACCTTGAAGCCCTTACCCAACTAATAAGAGAGATAAAGTCTATCTACCCACCCCTCCGGCCATATGCCTTGGAGGAAATGCCAAACAAACCATCTGCCTCCTGCTCCTCCCTCCCCCACCCAAAGGCAAGGCTCCATTAAAATACCAAAGGAGTTCTTACCTGCCCCTCCCCTTACTCCACCAACTCCTATCCAACCAAAGAGAGATAAATCCCTTCCCCCTTCTCCAAGCTGCAAAAGTGAGAGGCCTTCAGAGCCTGCAGATAAAAGCCCACCAAATTCCATAGCCCCTTATACTCAACCGTCAACCACTCAACAACTTTGCAATTTCAGGGACTCTCATAAAAAAACTAACCCCGCCTCCTACATTACTCAGGAGTCTGATACAGAACTTAAAACCCAAACTGCTCGAGCCTTCCCCGTTAATATCAATCCCACTCGAGCTAAACCACTTAACTGGTACCCATTCCAAGCCTCAGACCTAAAAGAGCTCAGGCAAGCAGTGAAGGAAGATGGTATTCATGCACCATGGACAAAATCTCTCCTACAGAGCCATGTTGCCAACTTAAACACTCCCCAAGATTGGCGAGATATTTGCCGCTCTGCTCTTCCTGGTCCAATGTATCTAGAATGGGAGGCTTACTATCGTGATGAATGCCTTCAACAAGTCAGGCAAAACCTAGCGAGGGGCGATGACACCCCATGGACTTTTAAAGAACTCTTTGGCCAGGAAGATTTCTCTACTGGAGCACAGCAAGCAACTCAGCCAGCAGGATACTATGAGCAAGTCCGTCTGTGTGCCATTCAGGCCTGGAACAGGCTAACTCCACCCTCAGGGTCACAAGACCCTGCCTACTCCCTGCTATCCCTCCATCAGAAGGCTGGAGAATCCCTATCTGATTTCATTCTCAGAACTAAAATAAGCTTAGAAAGAAAAATCTCCAACCCCACAGCTAGAGACCTTCTTCTTAAATCCATTGTTTGGGAAGGCATGACTTCTGAGTCTAGGCTAGCTTGCCAGGGTCTCCGGGAGGAGCATCCTGATAGGTGGATTGTGGCAACCCGAGAAATAGGAACCGAATCACACCAGGTTGCATCCATAGCTCAGGCATTTGTGGCAGCAGTAAAAACAAAAGGAGTCTGCTTCAGATGTGGAGAGGCAGGACATTGGAGGGACGAATGCCCACTAAACTCTCCTCCTATAACAAATTCTATTCCCGCTAAGACCATCTGTCCCCGCTGCAGAAAAGGTTTCCACTGGAGGAGGCACTGTACCTCTCGATATGATAAGGATGGTAAGCCACTAGAGCCTTTAAACTTCAAATGGGGCAACCCTCAGCCCCGACAGTAAGAGGGACAACTACTCCCGTAGAGGCCTTATGGGTGTCTAGCATCTCAGAAGGCTCCCACCCAAAGTTAACGATTAAAATAGATGATAAACCATTCAAGTGTCTTATTGATACTGGGGCAGATAGGACAATCTTAAGACAGCAAGAGATCCCCAAGACTGGCAACTGGTCCCTGGGCCCCAGCTCCTAGGCATAGGGGGTACCTCTCACGCATGTATCACCAAACAGACCTATAGGTGGGAGGACCCAGATGGGGCTACAGGCTTCATACGTCCCCTGGTGGCTCAAGTAACCACAATATTTTAGGGAGAGATATCTTAGAGGCCTTAGATGTGGTTCTTACCACTCAACCAGAAAGAGACCACATTAAGACAGAGGATATTACTTATGAAGAAAATAGTACCCAAGGAGACCCAAAAAATCTTCCTCTAAATCACCCCCAATTCTAGGGGCCACTGTTAGATTTAATACTCCCTGCCTTGACTGGCTCTCTGACGAAGCCATATGGGTTCCACAGTGGCCTCTATCAAGGGAGAAACTTACAGCCCTCAGAGAACTCGTAGAGGAGCAGCTATCTCTACAACACATCCGCCCCTCCCGCAGTCCATGGAACACCCCTGTGTTTCCTATAAAAAAGAGCTCAGGGGGGTGGAGACTATTGCACGATTTGAGGGCAATTAACAAAACCATGCGAATCTGGGGCTCCCCGCAAAGAGGGTTACCCCACATCTCAGCTATTCCTGCCAATGTTCCCCTATTAGCAATAGACATAAAAGACTGTTTTTTTTCCATCCCTCTCCACCCCCGGGACTGTGAACGCTTTGCATTCTCAGTGCCCCCCATTAACAACTCTGGCCCAGCCTCACGATATGAATGGACTGTTCTTCCCCAGGGAATGGCTAACAGTCCTACCATTTGCCAGGAGGCTGTAGCCACTGCTTTAAAACCCTATTTAGACAAGGGGCTAAACATTTATCATTACATGGATGACATTTTGGTATGGGGAGATGCTTCTACCTCCCCCTCCCAACTTAAGGACCAGCTAATACCTTCCCTATCTGCCCTAGGATTCAAAATAGCCCCTCACAAAATCCAACTTATTCTTCCCATTGCATTTTTAGGAACGGAGATCTCCCTTACTTCAATACGTCCCCTCAAACCCACCCTTTCTTTCCCTCAAAAATTAACTCTTGCCTCCCTCCAGAGCTTCTTGGGCAACCTTAACTGGCTTCGACCCTGGCTCCACCTTCCCACAAGCACCCTTCAACCCCTCTTTAACCTCCTGAAAGGAGATAAAAGTCCCTCCTCCCCAAGGACACTGTCCCCAGAAGCAGTCCAAGCCCTAGATTCTGTCAATTCAGCCCTAAAAGATATGGCTCTTGCCAGGTATGACCCAACTATACCTGTGCATCTCCTTATCTTTAACTCCTCCCCTACGCTTGTAGGAGCCCTTTACCAACCTCAGGGGTACTAGAATGGCTCCATACCCCAATGGGTGGTGCACCTCGAATCTTAAATGAAGTGGATGCACTTGCCAACATGATTAAAACTGGCAGGGATAGAGCCCTACAAACCCTAGGAAAAGAACCTGACATTCTTGTCACCCCATTCTCCCTCTCCGATGTTCAGTGGCTGATCAAAAATCATTCCCACTTTGCTATCAGCTTAATAGGATTCCAGGACAAATTGACAACCATTATCCTAATGAAAAATGGGCCTCTGCCCTCCCTCTGTTGCGATGGCTACCCCCCAAACTATTCTCAAGAGAGCCCATAGCAGGAGCTCCCTCAATATTTACTGATGGGGAAAGAGGGGAGCTGCGGCAGTAATATATCACTTCCCTGAGGATGGACCCCCTATCCTCAGATTCAAAGAGCTTCCCCACCACTCCCCCCAATATAAAGAACTATATGCCATTTACCTAGCTCTAAAAGAAGTCAAAGGCCCCTTAACCTCTTTTCAGACAGTGTATATGCTGTCAATTTGCTCCCCTGGTTGTCAAGATCATTTGTCAAACTAGATGACAACCCACTCTCCCCTCTACTCATACAGGTCTCCACCCTCCTACAGCAGAGAACCTCCCTCATCTATATCCAGCACATCCGATCTCACAGTCCCCTGCCAGGTCCTATATCTGAGGGGAATGCACTCGCTGACCAAACTGCCTCAACAGGGACATTCATAGCCTCCACTGAGCAAGCAGACCAATTTCATTCACGCACACACACAAATCTAAAGGGGCTTCATGCTCGCTTTCCCCACATCCCCCTTGCTCAGCTCCAAAGGATAATAAAAACGTGTGCCTCTTGTGCGTCCCTCATTACCACCCCAGCTTTACAAACCATGGGCACCAATCCCAGAGGCCTCAAATCTAATGCCTTATGGCAGATTGATGTTACCCATGTTCCCCAATTCGGTAGACAGAAATATGTTTTTGTAACCGTAGATACCTACTCACATTTTATATGGGCTACAGCCCATACTGGTGAAAACTCAAAAAGGTTAATTTACCATATGCTCTCTACCTTTGCCATCATGGGCATTCCTCAACAGATAAAATCGGACAATGGCCCGGCCTTTATTAGCGCCCAATTTAAAACTTTCTGCGCACAGTGGGAAATTGCCCATCATACGGGAATTCCCCACAACCCTCAGGGCCAAGGAATAATAGAAAGAACACACCAGACCCTGAAGGCCCAACTCCTGAAACAACAAACCACCACTTATCCCCCAATGTACAATTAATGATTGCTCTGACAACCCTAAACATATTTAACATCTACAAAAACTCCAAACACCCTCCTATTTCCCTCCATTGGCACACACCAAAATTAGCTCCCCCTATCCTAGTACGATGGCGAGATCCTTTGGATGGAATTTGGAAGGGACCAGACCCCCTCCTTACAACTGGGAGGGGTTTTGCTTGTGTTTTTCCACAGGACCAGCCCAAGCCTATCTGGGTCCCTGCTCGAAATGTCCGACACCACCCCACCAACCAAGAAGATGGCCCGCCTCTCACTAACAGATCAAGAACCAAGAAGGGGGAAGAGAAGGCAGAGGAGACGCCATGCACAGAGGAGCAGCAGGATTTCCTGGAAGGATATCCATGACCTGGTGACAGCTGCCCAGGCCATGTGCCCTCCACAAGCCCCTCTCTCCTCTATTCTCTTGGCTGTTTTTGTCATCCTTCATGCTAACTCTGCTACCGCCCAGTCTCTCCCTAGGCTTCCCAACACCTACCATTGGAGATTCTATGCTAGGGAAACCTACAATGGACACAACAAAGTTATAGGAACCCAGGACTGCCCACTTAAAGGATGTCAAACCAGGATTGAGATTCCCCTACACCCAGAATCCATCTCCACTATCTCCAGCCCCTTTCTCTGCTTTCCTTACCGAAACACAGGTGAATGCCTCCAGGAGGTCTCCACATATGGAGGTTGCCGATATTGGAGCTGCAGGATGGAATCCACCAGTCGAGGTGGCACCATGCTCACCAACCTTAAAACTCATTTTCAGCTTTCCATCAGTGATCCATGGAATGAACGTTGGCGAACCGGAGTCATGGGTAAACTTTACTCCAATGGCTATGCCAGATACCCCATAGCTGACCTACACATCTCCCGTGAACTTGTCCCTGCCCCCAAATCCGCCTTTACCCATGCTAATATTATCCAACAGGAAAACCAGTCTCAAGAGGAACTACAAACTACCCTCTCCTGGCTACAGTACATCCAATATGCAGCAGACCTCCTTCCCTTAACGACCCACCCCAATTCCTCCCAATGCTTTTCTGTGCCTCTCTCTCCCGACCATTATTAACAGCTGTTCCCATTAACTTTTCCCTTTATGACCTCCACGGACCCCTGCCTGCAAGGAAAGCACAAGACCTTCCTCTCTTTGACCTAACCCCACCTCTTTGCCTTGTAGGACCCTCCTCAAAACCCCATCTCACATGTGCCCATGACATCACCATTACCAACTCAGTATGTGTTAACACTCCCGCTCTCCTCTGGTGCAAAGGCACTGTAGGTGCCTGTATTAACCCTCATTTTCAGGGCTCCTGCCCCCCGTGATCGTTGTCCCCCAGGTTTATCTCTACGAAACTGAAGAACTCGCCTTACAGATGGGAGGAAGCCGAAAGAAGAGAGAGATCTTCATCCCTCTGCTCATTGGACTAGGCCTTGCTGTCTCACTTGGTGCTACTGGAACTGCTGGAGCAGCCCTTGTCCAAACACAGCATCTGGCCGGCGACTTCCAGGACAAGCTTGACCAGGCAATGGCCTCTACTACAGACAGCCTTGAATCTCTTCAACGCCAGATAACCTCGTTAGCAGGAGTTGCTCTCCAAAACCGGAGGGCCCTAGACTTGTTAACTGCTGAACATGGGGGGACTTGTGTTTTGCTGGGGGAGGAATGTTGCTTCTATGTCAATGAGTCTGGGCTGGTAGAACAAGATGTACAAATGCTCAAAGAACTCCGGGGAACCTTCGGGCACGCTATACTCCCAATACCCCTACCCCTTGGTACTCTAACCCCTTGGTGGCTTGGATTCTTCCCCTCCTTGGCCCCATACTAGCCATTGGAACTTTACTTCTCCTGGCACCCTGCCTCATTCAGTTTCTAAAGCAGCAGATAAGTAGCATTGCAAAGGTAACTACCAATCAGGTCTTGGTTCAGTATCAAACTCTTCCCAACATAGGAGATACTTATTCTGATGACACCTCTCCTTTATAAAAGAAAAAGGGGGAGTTGTGGGGCGGTGGGCTGTGGGAAGCAGCTGGGTGCCTGGTTGAGCAAGCCTTGAACCCCGGACCTTTACCAGGACGGCAGGTGTTTCGGCGCTGCCCCCAGGCCCTGGTTCTTTTCATTCAGCTTCGGCCCTCCACAGCCTCTCCCAAAGAGAGGTCTATGACTACAGTCACGAGGAACAGTGCCTCAGGCCCTCCCACATGTAGATGAGGTATCTCTAAGCTCTCCGACCAAGCCAATAGGCATTATCTGCCAGACCCTAACCCACATGCAGATGAGGTATCTCCAAGCTCTCCGACCAAGCCAATAAGCGTTATCTGCTGTCAGACCCTAACCCACCCTGAAACTGTATATAAAGGCTCTATTCGGGAGAAGTAAAGGTGTGTGTTCGAGAATCATCTTGGTGTCCTGGAGTCTTTGTCTCAAGAGCTGTAACACTTGGGGAGAGATCCACTCTCCAGGAACCTTCCTGGGGCACCAAGCTGCTTCCTTGCCTGCTAGCCGGCTTCTATCGGCCCAGCCCGGGCGGCTCAGCATGGAGAGACAGGTGCAGTGCCTGGGAGTCACCCTTTTGGCCCAGACCTCTCACACCAGGCTGGGTGAAGACCAACAGACAGCGGAGACGTGGGTAGAGCACCCTCCCTGCTCTCACTCTGTCCTCAGCCGGGAGATCATCGTGGGACACCCTCCAGAACCGTTCCCCCACAGTGGTCAGATTCTGTAAACACTGCCTGTATGAAGCAACTATCAAAATAAAATGTCTCTGACTCCTTAAAAATGTGTGAGAAAGGGTGGGTGTTTCAGCCCAGTGCTACTGGTTTCTACACAATGAAATAATTCTTCTTTAATATCAAAAGCTGTGCATAAGTACCACACTTGGACCTTGAGGTAACTTATAGTGCTATATAAAATTTTACATCTGGGTTGATTTCCTGAGGAGTATAGTGGGACACAGGGCATTCTGACTCTCTTTGGAAGTTTTATGTTAGAACAGAAGAACAAATGAATATATCTTGTCTTCTGTCTCATTATTATACATATTCTTCATATGTTCAAGGATATGGACTCTTGAACCATTCACATTTTATCCTGTGCAGGGTCTATTCCCTGACATGCAGATGAGCTAGATCTTTCCTCTTCTCTCCTCTCCTCCCCTCCCCTCTCCTCTCATCTCCTTTTCTCTCTTCTCCTTTCCTCTCCTCACCGAATGCCCTCCCCATTTCTCTCCCTTTCTCTTTCTCTCTCTGTGTAGTGTGTCTGTCCTTGTTTAGGATAGGATACAAGACAAAGTTATTCCAACTGAACATATCACATATTTGTTATCCATATGTAACTAACCATAATAATACACAATCTTTTTTAATATCTTAGAATTTGATACATCAATATCATCTATGTGATTTTCTGAATAAACTCTTTACCACTCAGTCCTGACCTGGGGAAGGGAGGCAGTGTCTGTGACATTTCCAAGCATTAAAATGAAAAGGCAATCCTCTACAGCCTCTCCCTGCCCACTCACCTTCATGTTCATGGCCAAGACCTTCATCAGATTCCTTCATTAGGGATTCTGTGACCTGATCCTTTCCACGCATGAAAACTGGTTTGTTGACTGTGACCCCTAGAAGAAATGAAAGTACTGTTTTAATATAACAGAGCAAAAAAGAGAGAAAGGCAGGGAAGGCTCTGGGATTCAGCACAGACAATAAAGCCCAGCAGGCCAAAGAACTTCAGGGAGGAAAAATGTAGGCTGCAAGTCCTGACCCCTGTGGTAGCCGGTCTCTGCTATCACCTCTGCAAGTACTGGAAAAGAGTAGGATACTCAGCAAGTGCCTTTTATTTTCTTCCATGAAGAAAATGAACATATGTGAGAGGAACACAAGGGACTGGGGAACACATGGGCTTGTACAAACAAAGAGACAAACAACAAACAAGCAAACAAATACTTCATTTTACCTAGGCCTGTCATTCTGATGTAGTTTCTTTTCATAAACACATAGGCACTTTTCTGCCATTTGGTCAGCTTTGCCCATTCTTCTTCAGAGAAGTATTTGGAAATATCCTTGAAAGACTAGAAAAGAAAATAAATAGAAGCTTTGATGGCTACTTTGCTGGATATGTGTAAAATTTAGCTCAGAATTCCTTCATTGTAACAGAAACTTGGTCACCTAGAATGTCAAGATAGTCTGTCCTGAACAAAGTGAAGGCCACATGAGAAATAAGACATAGCAGCAGCTTCTTCCCAAGAATATCAGAGGTGATCAATATTGGCTACTTGTTCTCCTGCATTTGTAGATGTCTGAGAGTCACCAAATAAGCCAGGTTACAGGTCACAATATTCATATCAACATGGCACAGTAGAAGGACATGCTGAAAGTGTGTGTGTGTGTGTGTGTGTGTGTGTGTGTGTGAGAGAGAGAGAAGAGAGAGAGAGAGAGAGAGAGAGAGATCTTGAAATTTTTGCATGTCTTATGGAGACACTGTTTCTTGTACCTTGTGACTCTGTTCCCACTTCATATATTGGCCCATGGTTGTTAAGCTGCCCCTGCCCAATCCCCACTATGACTCCTTACCTTGGACATCTTCTCTTGTTTAAAGATATCCCCAGGGCTCTTTGTACAGGAACTGTCTGTCTTCATGGCTCTGGAGAAAGTATCATGTTGAAGATCATGAACTGACTCTCTCCAAGCACAAAAACAAATTTCCTGTAGAAGAAGATAGTGTGGAGGGATAGTCACACTCACAACTTGGAAGGATTGTGTTCCTCTTATCTCTGGGATAATATATACTAGAGATTTCTGGGAGAAGTAGTTGCTAGGAATAGGAAGGATTCCATCAGCATGTATGAAGTGACCCTTAGTACCTGAGAATGGGTGTTACTGTCCTGACTAGTTCCCCTGAAGTGTATCTTAAACTGAATAGAAAAGAGAAGGCTGCTGGATTTGGCAGGTACCGACACAACATATTCTCACCTATTTGTGGAATGTGAAAACTGATTTCATAGAAGATAAAAAAGAAAGAATTGTCACTGGAGGTGAGTGATAGGAAGTTCAGTAGAGGAAGATAGAATAATAAATACCAAATACAATTACAATTATCGATTGATTACTTATCAATCAATGTACATAGTAGGAAGGTATGTTTTGGGGGCTGTGTGATATAGTACATGTGGATTTGAGAGGACAACTTTGAGAGGTTGGTTTTTTTTTTTTCATTCTACCTACAAAAAAAAATATGATGTTTTAATTTTCCGGGATTTTTTGAGCCATTTTAGGCTTAACTACAGATGAACAGAAAACAAAAACCCTTCAAATACCTTCCTATGTAGTCTTTCCCTTTGTCCAACTCTCCTAAGTTTTGTCACCATCCAAACTGCAAAGTTAGAGTGAAATATTAGTAACTGCCAAGCTTGTCTTTTAGGCCATGTGTCTGATAACCTTTAAAAGAACAAGGTACATAGAGATGAAACCACAGGGCATTTCTGTTTTTTGATTGGTTTAGGTTTGTTTTTCTTTGAGAAAAAAAAATATAAGTGCCAGAGAAAAAGATAAATCCTAGACTATATGTAAGACTCTTTTGATTCCTCCATAAGATGAATGGGAGTAAACCTCATGCACAGGCTTTGTAACTCTTCACTGCACTGAATGTGCCAGCCCACCTTTCTAGGCTAATGTTCAACTCTTCAAAATTTAAAATAAGGAGTCTCCCTTTTGGATAAAATTCATTGAGAATAATTCTTCTTTTACACATCTTTACTTGCGATCTGGGATCTCAGCTCACATTACCAGTCATGCCCAGCAATCCCCTTTTCCAAATTGGTCAATTTTTATTGTTTCACAGTACAACTGGAATCTATAGTTTATAATAACTTATGGAGAATTTAGTAAAGAAGCAGAAGAGGTGCCAGATTTAGTACTCCAAGTCTGCAATTTGAGATGACTTGATGGATTGGGGAAGAATTAAGATATATTCCAGGCCTGCTTTGGCTATAGTCAGTCTGGACCTTGTAGTTAGAACTCATTCAAATAATCATTGAAAGCAGACTGCAGATGCAGCTTAATAATAGAGTCCTGGCCTAGTGTGTGTGTGAGGCCCTGCTTTCATTCCCCATTACTGGAGAAAGAAAATGAGTGTAGAAATGATAAATATTTAAGTATGGTTTATGAAAATACATGCATATCTTGAACAATTATACTGCCTTCCAGTTGTGTAAGTGCTATTATTATATCCACTTAAGATAAATTGTAGATAAAAGTCAAAAGAAATCTCTCATTTGAAACCAGATTTGTTGGCACCCTCCTGAAATCCTAGCATAAAAATGCTTCAGTAGGAGGGTTGAGAATTGAAGGCCATCCTAGGCTACATTTATTTTTTTAAAGTGTCATCAAAAAGCAATGCAAACAAAAATAACAATATTGGGAGTTGGTGAAGTGACTATTCAGTATGGGGGGTAAAATGCATTTCTCAAAAAGCAGAGGAAAAAAATGAATTAGTTTCATAAAACAGAACACTTTTCCCTTTATTAAATGAGGTGCTTTACTTCTATCAAAAATGTATGCTTATTACTTAACTTTCATAGTAGCATCTAAAAAGCTCACTTTCATTATGATGTATTCATAAGTTAATATCACTGTACTTTTCTCATGTTTCACCTGTGATTATCCTTTGCTATGGCCTCCTCCCTCTCTGGGTGCTACCTTTCATTTTTCCTATCATTCTTTCATCTACTCTTTTGTGTTTTAGGTACATACTTTTAAATATAGATAGTTCACCATGTGAAAAACAGTCTTAGGTTTTTATCTTCTTTTTTCTATCATTACTGTCATTGCTTAAAGTTAACTCCCAATTTTGTTCTTTATCAGAAATTCTTTTATGTATTATGTAGAAAATAAAAATTCTATGCAACACAAGAAAATGTGCATATTTCTGGGTACATACTGAATCTTCAATTCATGTACATTCCTCATTAGGTGTTTAGTCTTGATTTATTTTCTGTTAAGACAAAGTATGTTTATGATGCTAAGTGAACTGGAAAACCCTGGTCTCAGAGTATGGTTCTTTAAAATTCCACTCCATATACAGTGTGTGTGTGTGTGTGTGTGTGTGTGTGTGTGTGTGTGTATGAGCACATGCACATATTTGTGTGTGTCCCTACAGTCATATTTTTCCTGTAAAGTAGATCTGATTACCACAGGTCTAATGGGAGGCTGATGGTTATTAATTGACAAGGAAACAAATATATGGCTCAACTCTACAGAAGAGAGGAAAGAAGAAGGTATGCTTATTTGAGTGGTTTGGGGGGGGGCTTTACTGTACTAATTTTGAAATTAATGTGGTGAAGAGAGATATGAACTCTGATTCTACAGAACCAGATATTATTCATGTTGAAGGAATATGGGGTATTTCAAGATAGACCAATCTGGTGGTCCCCCAAACTGAAGTCATTAGAAAAAAATTTGAGAGTACACATTAAGCAGTCTCTGAGAGTATGAAGACTGCAGCTTTAATCCAGAGGAGGTGGTGAAAGAGACCCTCAGACAGGCTATTTGGTGGTTCCTCTGATTGAGGAAATTTGGCTGATATTGAATTCTGTGGAGCTAAGAATACTGTTCCCCTCAGAAATGGTGTTATAGGAGTCTGTTACATAAGATAGTTGTTTCTGGGATCCATGGGGAATAACACAGTCAGAGTTTCCCTGAGAGCTCATTTGTAAGGATTTAGGGTTTCTGAAGTAACAACAATGACACAAGTCCTCTACATAGATACATAGATGTTCACCTGTTCACTTCACAGGGTGTCTCTCAGAAAGAACCTACCTCAAACACAAAGAAGAGGGGGTGTTTCTTCAGAAAGAGATCAAGTGTCTTGATTCAGCTGCCTCTCAAGAATCAGCAAACCAGAATAGTCAGTGCCCTTGAATGTCTCAGAAAAATGGGTGGAGCAAATGAGGTAAGAATGGGGTGCATTCGCACAGACTTCAGAGACAGAAAGTACTTCATAATGAGGGTGTGGTCCCTGGATGTTTCTACCTAAATTATCATATTTCCTCTCTCTGGCACTGACTTTACAATGGTCCACTGAGCTACTGAAATAGATGTGCCTAAGCTTACCCACATTTTCACTTTTGTCTACATTCCATCTTTCCACCCTTTCATGTACAGTACTGAATCTAAAGATATGATCTATATGCTGAAGGTCCAAATCTCAAATCTTTCAACTTTCTTCCAAGTAGTTTAGCTTGACATCTTTCTGCAATAACTTTACAAGCTTTCAATAATTTATAAAGGAAATAGTAATGTCTTTACACACTTCTGTATATACGTTTTTTAAGAACTAGAATTGTATAGCAATTTCCAATAATCTTCTGATAAATAGTAGTAAATAATGTGATTATGTGCTCCTTGGTTGGTTTCTAAGTAACTGTGGCAAGAAAGTCTCCAATACCAAATTCATATGTGAAAATAATGATCCTACTATGTCCTCTAAGATTTCCTTCCATAAATTTGAGCTACCAGTGTTGCCCATCTCAGAGTGACACTTTACACTATTCTGGCAGGAAGAGGGGACATGATCCTTGAGCATTATAATAAGCCTCTCTCTTCATCATCTGTTTGATTTTTCTTTATTTTAAAGTTCATTTCTTTTTTCCCTTAAAATATATGTATTTATTCACTTTATATCTTGATCAAAGACCCCCTATAACCACTCCTTCCAGTTCCACTCTCACACACCACTCCCATTTCTCCTTCCTTTCTCCTCCTCCAACCTACCCTAGCTCATTATGTCTCAGAAGGACTAAGTACATCCTCTCCCACTGAGGCCAGACAAGGCAGATCAGCTAGGGGAAAGAGATCCAAAGGAAGGCATCAGAGTCAGAGACAGATCCTGCTCCAATTGTTAGGGACTCATGTGAAGACCAAGCTGCATACCAGTTGCAAAAAGGCTTATGTCCCTTTGGTCAGTGGTTAAATCTCTATGAGTACCCATGGACCCAGGTTAGTTGACTCTGTAGGTCTTCTTGTGGTGTTCTTGACTACTTTGGCTTCCTAAATTCTTCCTGTAACTCTTCCGCATGACTCCCTGAGCTCTGCCTGTTATTTAGCTGTTGGTCTCTGCATCTGTTTCCATAACCTGCTGGATAAAGTCTCTCAGAAGATAACTATGCTAGACCCCTGTCTTCAGGCATAGCAGTGTATCATTAATAGTGTCAGGGGTTGGCTTTTGTTATGGCACGAGTCTCAAAGTGGTCCAATCATTGGATGGCCATGCCCTCAATCTCTGCTTCACCTTTATCCACACATATCTTGTAGGCAGGACAAATTTGGGGTCACATGTAGCCGCCTGCAGCCATGGATTAACTGGGTTCACCTGAAAGGGGGGCTGGAAATGAGGAAAGGGACAGAGGGCGGAAAAGATGAAGTCAAGACAAAGTTCTCTGATCAAGGTTCAAAGTTTAGTGTTCAGCTCTCATTTAAAGGGAAAGGCCCCTCCCAAACCCTTTCTTGTTTCAGCTGGAGTTGGCTGAGGGAACCCATCCTGGTCACAGCTGGAGGCATCTCAAGGCAAGCCCAGAGGGCAGTTATTCTTCTAAGTTCCTGTGCAGCCAAGGTGGGTAACTCCACCTAGATCCTATCACTTGGTCTGTTGTGGTAAACAAGGTCTTTCAGGCCTGCTCAAGGCTGGGGGAAGGGCACAGTCACAGATTTTCTGAGTGGGTCGGTGTCTTCTTGCTTCTGTTGGAAGTCCTGCCTGGCTACAGAAGGTAGCCACTTCAGGTTTCATATCCCCTAATGCTAGGAGTCTCAGCTAGGGTCATCCTCATATACTCACAGGAACCTCCTCATCACAGGCCTCCAGCTTGTCCCTAGATGCCCCTAACTGATTTACCTTCTCATCCCCAGCCCTCTTACCCTCACCCTGCTCTCCCAATACCTGATCCTATCCCTGTTCCCCTCCCAACCCCTCTCACCCAATTCCCTTCCTCCATCAAATTCTGCTATCTATTTTAACTCCCCTTCTGACTGAGATTCAAACATCCACCTTTGGGCTCTGCTCATTACTTAGTCTCTTTGGGTCTGTATTATACCATGGTTATTCTGTACCTTATGGTTAATGTTCACTTATAAACATGAGTACATACCATGCTTGTCTTTCTAGCTGTATTACCTCACTCTGGATGATTTTTTCTAGTTCCATCCATTTGCCTGAATATATCATGATGCCTCTGTTTTTGAGAGCTGAATAGTATATTACTATATAGATGTATCACATTTTCCTAATCCATTTGTTAGTTGATAGACATCTAGATTGTTTCCAGTTTCTGGCTATGACAGATAAAGCTGCTATGAACATAGTTGATCAAATGACCTTGTAGTAGAGTGGGACATCTTTGGGGTACATTCCCAGGAATGTTATATTGGGGTCTTGGGGTAGAACTATTCCCAATTTTCTGAGAAAACACCAGATTGATTTCCACGATGCTAATACAAGTTGGCACATCCATTAGTAATGAAGGAGTGCTCTCATTGCTCCAAATCCTCACCTGCATGTGGTATCACTTGTGTATTTGATAATAGCTATTCTGAAAGATGTAAGATGGAATCACAGAATCATTTTGATTTGCATTTCCTGATGCCAAAGACATTGAACATTTAAGTGTTTCTCTCAGCCATTTTTGATTCCTCCATTGAAAGTTCTTTTTAGGTCTGGGTTATTTGGTTTATTGGTGCCTAAATTCTTGAGTTCTTTATATATTCTCTATATTTGTTCTCTATCAGATGTAGGGTTAGTGAAGATTTTTTTCCCATTCTATAGGCTGCTGTTTTGTCCTATTGGTGGTATCCTTAGCCTTGCAAAACCTTTTTAGTTTCATGAGGTTCCATTTAATAATTATTAATCTTAGTGCCTGAGCTATTGGTGTTTTGTTCAGAAATTTGTCTTCTGTGACAATGTGTTCAAGGCAGTTATCTACTTTTTCTTCTACTAGATTTAGTGTGTCTGGTTTGATTTTGAGGTCTTGGATTCACTTGGATCTGAATTTTGTGAAGGATGATAAATATGGATCTATTTGTGTGCTTTTGCATGCAGACATCCAGTTAGAACAGCACTATTTGTTGAAGATGCTTTATTTTTCCACTGTATGGTTTTGACTTTGTTGTAAAAAATCACATGTCCATAGGTGTTTGAGTCTATTTCTGGGCTTTCACTTCTATTCCAGTGATTTACCTGTCTGTTTTTATGCCAATACCATGTGGTTTTTTTTTTTTTTTATTACTATTGCTTTGTAGTAGAGTTTGATATTGGGAATGGTGATTTCTCCAGAAATTATTTATTGTATAGGATTGTTTTAGTTATCCTGGAATTTTGGTTTTCCATATGAAATTGAGAATTGTTTTACAAGCTCTATAAAGCATTGCACTGGAATTTTGATGGGAATTGCATTGAGTCTGTTGATTCATTTGGGTAAGACAGGCATTTTTACTGTTATTCCTACTGGTCCATGAGCACGGAAAATCTTTTCATCTTCTGGTATCTTCTAAAATTTTTTTTTCTTCAGAGACTTGTGACACAGGTCTTTCACTTGCTTGGTTAGAGTTACATCAAGATATTGTATGTTATTTGTGGCTATTGTGAAGGGTGACATTTTGCTGATTTCTTCCTCATCCCTTTTGTCATTTATATAAGGAGGGCTACTGAATTTTTTGAGTTAATTTTGTATCCAGTCATTTCATTGAAGATGTTGATCAGCTGTAGGAGTTCTCTGGTAGAATTTTGGGGGACACTTATGTATACTATCATATCATCTGTGAATAATAGGATGTTGACTTATTCCTTTTCAATTTGTGTCAACTTGATCTTTTAAAATTTTTATCCTCCTTTTAATTTTTTATTGGATATTTTATATATTTTCATTTCAAATGTTATCACCTTTCCCATTTTCCCCTCCAGTATCCCCCCTATCCCATCCCTCTTTCCCTTGCTTCTATGAAGGTGCTCCCCCACCAACCTACTCCCACCTTACTGACCTGGCATTCTCCTACATTGAGGCATTGAGCATTCACAAAACCAAGGGCCTCTCTTCCCATTGATGCCAGATAATGCCAGACTCTGCTACATATGGGACTGGAGCCATGGGGCCTTCCATATGTTTGCTTTTGTTGGTGGTTTAGTCCCTGGTAGTTCTTGGGGGTCTTGTTGGTTGATTTTGTTGCTCAAGGGTTTGGCTTGCAAAACCCTTCAGCTCCTTCAGTCCTTCCTCTAACTCCTTCACTGGGGTCCTTGTGCTCAGTCCAATGGTTGGCTCTGAGAATCCACCTCTGTATTAGTCGGACTCTGACAGAGCCTCTTAGGAGACAACTATAACAGGCACTTCTTGGCATCTGCAATAGTATCTGGGTTTGGTGTCTTAATATAGGATGGATCCCCAGTTTGGGCAGTCTCTGGATGGCCTTTCCTTCAGTTTTTGCTCCATACTTTGTCCCTGTATTTCCTTTAGACAGGAGCCATTCTGTGTTAAAAATTTGGAGATGAGTGGGTGGTCCCCTCCCCCAAACAGGGTCCTTGCCTAACATCTGGATATAGTCTCTACAGGTACTTCCTCCCGTTTGTCGGACATTTCAGCTAATCTCATCCCTGTTGGGTCCTGAGAGCCTCTTGGTTTCCTGGCATCTGGGACTTGCTGGTGGCTATCCCCGGTTCCCCATCCCCCATTGCTGCACACCACTGTTCAAATTCCTGACCCTCTGTAATATCATTCCTGTCTCTTCTCATACCTGATCTTGCTCCCTCTTGTCCCTCCTTCTCCTTCTTCTTCTCAAGTTTCTCCCACCCTCTACCTCCCATGAGTATTTTCCCCCTTCTAAGAAGGACTGAAACATATCCACATTTTGGTCTTCCTTCTTCTTGAGCTTCATATGATAATTGTTATTCCAAATGAATTTGAGAATTGCTCTTTCTAACTCTATGAAGAATTGAGTTGGAATTTTGATGGAGATTGCATTGAATCTATAGATTGCTTTCCACATGATGGCCATTTTTACTATATTAATCCTGTCATGAGCATGGGAGATATTTCCAACTTCTGAGGTCTTCTTCGATTTCTTTCTTCAGAGACTTAAAGATCATGTTGTACAGATCTTTCACTTGTTTGGTTAGAGTCACACCAAGATATTTTATATTGTTTGTGACTATTGTAAAGAGTGTTATTGCCCTAATTTCATTCTCAGCCTGTTTATCCTTTGAGGATAGGAAGGCTACTGATTTGTTTGAGTTAATTTTATATCCAGCCAATTTGCTGAAGTTTTTTATCAGCTGTGGCAGTTCTCTGGTGGAAATTTTGGGGTCACTTATGTATCCTACTACATCATCTGCAAATATTTTGACTTCTTCCTTTCCAATTTATATCTCTTTGACAATCTCCTTTTGTTGTCCAATTGCTCTAGCTAGAACTTCAAGTACTACATTGAATACATAGGGAGATAGTGGGCAGCCTTGTTTAGTCCTTGAATTTGCTTAAAGTTTCTCTCCATTTAGTTTGATGTTAGCTACTTGATTGCTGTATATTGGCCTTTAGTATGTTTAGGAATGGACCTTGAATATCTGATCTTTCCAAGACTTTTAATGTGAAGGGATGTTGAATTTTGTCAAATGATTTTTCAGCATCTAATGAAATGATCATGTGGTTTTTTTACTTTGAGTTGTTTATGTAGTGGATTACGTTAATGGATTTCTGTATCTTGAACCATCCCTGTACCCCTGGGATGAAGCCTAATTGATCTTGGTGAATGATCATTTTGATGTGTTCTTGAATTCAGTTTGTGAGAATTTTATTGAGTGTTTTTGCATCAACATTCATAAGGGAACTTGATTTGAAGTTCTCTTTCTTTGTTGGGTCTTCGTGTGGTTTTGGTATCAGTGTAACTGTGGCTTCATAGAACGAATTAGATAGTGTTTCTTCTGTTTCTATTTTGTGAAATAGTTTTACTTGTATTAGGTCTTCTTTGAAGGTCTGATAGAATTCTGCATCTGGTCGTGGACATTATTTTGGTTGAGAGACTTTTAATGACTGCTTCTATTCCTTTAGAGGTTAAGGGACTGTTTAGATTGTTTACCTGATCCTGATTTAACTTTTGAATTTGGTATCTGTCTAAAAATTGTCCATTTCATCCAGATTTTTAAGTTTTGTTGATATAGGCTTTTGTAGTAGGATCTGATGATTTTTTAAAATTTCCTTAGTTTCTGTTGTTATTTCTCCTTTTTCATTTCTGATTTTACTAATTTGGATACTGTCTCTGTGCCCTCTGGTTAGTCTGGCTAAGAGTTTACCTATCTTGTTGATTTTCTCAAAGAATCAGTTCCTGGTTTTGTTGATTCTTTATATAGTTCTTTTTTTTTTGTTTCTACTTTGTTGATTTCAGCCCTGAGTTTGATTATTTCCTGCCATCTACTCCTCATAGGTGTATTTGCTTCATTTGTCTTAGAGCTTTCAAGTGTGCTGTTAAGCTGCTAGTATATGCTTTCTCCAGTTTCTTTTTGAGGCACTCAGAACTATGAGTTTGCGTCCTAGCACTGCTTTCATTGTGTCCCATTGGTTTGAGTATGTTGTGCCTTCATTTTCATTAAATTTTAAAAAGTCCTTAATTTCTTTCTTTATTTCTTTCTTGACCAAGTTATCATTGAAGAGGGTGTTGTTCAGTTTTCATGGGTATGTGGGCTTTCTTCTGTTTTTGTTGCTATTGAAGACCAGCCTTAGTCTTTGGTGATCTGATAGGATGCATGGGATTATTTCAATCTTCTTGTATCTGTTGAGGCTTGTTTTGTGACTGATTATATAAACAATTTTGGAAAAGGTACCATGAGGTGGTGAGAAGAAAGTATATTCTTCTGTTTTAGGATAAAATGTTCTATGAATATCTGTTAAATACATTTGGTTCAAAACTTCTGTTAATTTCACTGTGTCTCTATTTAGTTTGTGTTTCCATGATCTGTCAATTGATGAGAATGGAGTGTCGAATTCTCCTATTATATTATTATTATTATATGAGGTGCAATGCTTGTTTTGAGCTTTAGTAAAGTTTCTTTTATGAATGTGAGTGCCCTTGCATTTGGAGCATAGATGTTCAGAATTTAGAGTTCTTCTTGGTAGAGTTTTACTTTGATTAGTATGAAGTATCCTTACTCATCCTTTTTGATAACTTTTGGTTGGAAGATGATTTTTTTTTTTTATATTAGAATGGCCACTCTAGCTTGTTTCTTGGGACCATTTGCTTGGAAAACTGTTTTCCAGTTCTTTACTCTGAGGTAGTGTCTGTCTTTGACACTGGCATGCATTTCTTGCATGCAGCAAAATGCTAGGTCCTGTTTACATATACAGTATGTTAGTCTTTATCTTTTTATTTAAGAATTGAGTCCATTGATACTAAGAGATATTAAGGATTAGTGATTGTTGCTTCCTGTTATTTTTGTTTGTGTGGCAATCTTCTTCTGGTTTATTGAAAGAAAAATACTTTCTTGCTTTTTCTAGGGTGTATTTTCCCTCCTTGTGTTGCAGTTTTCCATTTATTATCCTTTGTAGGGCTGGATTTGAGGAAAGATATTATGTAAACGTGGTTTTATCATGGAATATCTTGGTTTCTCCATCAATGGTAATTGAGAGTTTTGCTGGGTATAGGAGCCTGGGCTGGCATTTGTGTTCCTTAGGGTCTGTGTGACATCTGCCCAGGATCTTCTAATTTTCATAGTCTCCATTGAGAAGTCTGGTGTAATTCTGATAGGTCTGCCTTTATATGTTACTTGACCATTTTCCCTTACTGCTTTTAATATTCTGTCTTGTTTTGTGCATTTGGTGTTTTGACTATCATGTGTCAGGAGGAATTTCTTTTCTGGTTCAATCTATTTGGAGTTCTGTAGTCCTCTTGTATGTTTATGGACATTTCTTTCTTTGTGTTAGGGAAGCTTTCTTTTATAATTTTGTTGAAGATATTTACTGGCCCTTTAAGTTGGGAATCTTCCCTCCCTTCTATACCTATTATACCTATTATCTACTCATTGTGTCCTGGATTTCCTGGATGTTTGGGGTTAGGAGCTTTTTTACTTTGCATTTTCTTTGACTGGTCTTTTCAATGTTTTCTATGATATCTTCTGTACCTGAGATTCTCTCTTCTATCTCTTGTATTTTGTTGGTGGTGCTTGCATCTATGACTCCTCATCTCTTTCCTAGGTTTTGTGTCTCCAGGGTTGTCTCCCTTTGTGATTTCTTGATTGGTTCTATTTCCATTTTTAGATCCTGGATGGTTTTGTTCAACCCCTTCACCAGTTTGGATATGTTTTCCTGTAATCCTTTAAAGGATTTTTTGTGTTTTCTCTTTACGGGCTTCTAGCTGTTTACCTGTGTTCTCCCATATTTCTTTAATGGAGTTATTTCTGTCCTTTTGAAGTCCTCTGTCATCATCATGAGATGTGATTTTAGATCAGAATATTGCTTTTCTGGTGTGTTGGGTATCCAGGGCTAGCTGTGATGGAAGAACTGGGTTCTAATGATGCCAAGTAACTTTGGTTTCTATTGCTTATGTTCTTGTCCTTGCCTCTCACTATCTGGTTAACTCTGGTGTTAGCTGGTCTTGGTGTCTCTGACTGTGGCTTGTTTTCTCTGCAAGCCTGTGTGTCAGTACTCCTGGGAGACCAGTTCCCTTCAGGAGGAATTTGGGTATGGATAGCTATGGCACAGGGTCAGCTCTGGGGTGCAGATGGAAACCCTATACTATCCTGTCCCCATCTGTTCCTTGGTTCCTGTATCCTGATGGCTCTGGGGGGGGTTCCCTCTTGGGCCAGGAATTTGAGCAGAAGTGGCGGTCTTACTTGTGCTCACAGGTATATCTGTAAGTCTGGGAGGCCAGCTTTATCCTGCAAGTATTTGGGTTTGTAATACTGTTGCAGGGTGTCAACTCCAGGTGCTGTGGCACAAGATCAACTTTGGGCACAGATGGAAACTGGAAGGATCATGTCCCAGGCTGCTCCTTAGTTCCTGTGCCTTGAAGGCTTGGTGTGTGTCCCTCTGAGTAGAAGTGGTGGTCTTACCTTTGCTCACAGGCATGTCTGCACTCCTGGGATACCAGCTCTCTCTCATTGATATTTGGGTATGGAGCTCTGTGGCACAGGGTCAGCTCTGGGAGCTCTGGCACAGGATTTGCTCTAGGTACAGATGAAAACGTATCTTTTTGATATGTTCTTGAAATCAATTTTAAAGTATTGTATTGAGAAATTTTGCATTTATGTTCATAAGGAATTACTTTATAACAATTTTTGTTATGTGTTTTTCATTGATATATTTTAAATCCTGCTCACTTCCCCATTCCTGATTTCCCCACCCATGATCCTTTCTCCATCTCCTCTTCCCTTCTCCTCTGAGTGGGTTGTTTTCCCCCTTGGTATTCCCCCACCATGGCACATAGAGTCTATGCAAGGCTAGGCACATCCTCTCTCACTGAGTCTAGAAAAGGCAGCTTAGCTAGAAGAACATATCCAATGGACAGGCAACAGATTTTGGGTGAGACCCTCCTCCAGTTGTTGGGTACCAATAAATGGTTAATATCCCCTTATAAGTAATCTTCCTGTGTCTGGTCTCATGCAGGGTAAATTTTCTTTTTCTAATTCTATCCATTTGTCTCCATGATGTCATTACTTTTAGCAGCTGAGTAATACTCCATTGTGTAAGTATACCATACTATTTTTTAATCCATTCTTCTCTTGAGGGACATCTATGTTTTTTTTCCAGTTTCTGGATATTATTAAATAGATCCTCAATGAACATTGTTGAGAAAATGACATTGTAGTAGTGTTGCCCAAGCCCTCAGCCCCACAGACAGTCCTTGGGGATGGGGAAAGAAAGGCTCAGAGTTAACAGCACAGATTCTGGGAGGCAGTTGAGAAATAGAAGTAAACTCATTTATTGTTGTAGTGGAGCGTGCCTTTACACAATCTGCCTATGTCCCCTTGGTCCATACCACTTGTCTCATGCCACTGGAACTGCCCAATTGGATGCCCCATCACACTCTCTGTCTTGGTTTGTCTCTAGGTGTCAGGAAGGTTCTGGGGTTAGTAAATGTGTAAATGCCTGCTGTACATGTGTGGGCCATTGTGGGCTGCTAATCAGAACATGCTGACTACATGTCTACACTTTTTACTTTAGAAGTTGGCAGCTGAGTGAGAGCCAGAGTTCTGTGCCCTGACCTTGTTGACCCCACCTCAGTGGGTGACCAGCATAGGTAACCATGCCTGTCTTAGGTTGCCACAGCTATTGGGATCTTACCCATCATTGACTACTGTTATTCCCAGTTTTCAAGGTCCCCAAGAGACCACAACTCTCATGCAAGCCCATGAGAGTCTTTATTCGAGTCATATCTTGGGTCATAACCCTCCCTGAACAACAGGTTAGGAAAGTGATGCTCGGGCCTAGGGGCTTAGGGTTTATATAGGGAAATTTTGCAAGCTGGGGCTTTCAAGCCATGGTGTTACCTGATTGGATAAATAGGTAAAGGAATGTTAACTTTCAAATGGATAGCATTTGTTCAGACAGCAAAGAGAACACATATCTGAAAGGGGGCATCTTTGACTTGGGAATGATTAATTCGACTAGTTTTTCCTGTTGTTGAAAGCTGGCCACAACTGTTGTGTCTATTTTTGACTGCTGGGAATGCTTGGTGGTCTCTTTCCTAGAGCTCAAGGATGGGGGCCTTATCACTCTAAGACAGCAGCTTTCTGCTTCCTCCAAGGAAAGCAGCTTTTCCCAAGGTTCCCCCAAGGACAGTGACTTAAAGTTTAGAGGACAAGATGGAATCTATACTGCTGCTTTTGGTCTCTTCAACTACCAGCCCTGGAAAGTCAGCCTTCCTGGAGAGCATGTTTAGGTGGAGTAGGTTGACCTATTGGAAGGCTTTTCTTATCTCTAAGAATCATGCCTGTGTAAATTTGGAGGAGGGCCCTGTTCAGAGCATTCCAGGGCCATCAGCACTTGCAGTATAGTCTTACAAGTGGAGCACTGGTGCAACATATACTGTATAAGACACTTAAACAGAATAATTACTAACAATAGAGCACCCCCTAACATTGCATACGTGACTATCCAAGAAGTATCAAAGAGCCTTTTAAGGTTGTCCCATACTTTAGTGATAAAGCTCACTTCAAAGGATATAGCCAGAGATTTAGTGAAGTTTAACTTATGTGTTTGTTTCCTTGGGATTATAGAATAATTGAGGAACTTGGTGGACCATGTTCCCTTGATGAAATGGGCCAACTTCAGTCTCTCTGAGGTAGAATTATGTACCTATTAGGGGATCAGGCAAAAAGACCTAAACCTAGGGCCATATGCAAGAAGAGACATGTCCTGTACCATCTTGAGTTCTTCTGACAACAGGTTAACTTGTTACTGTAAAATATGGATGGCCCAATAAAGAGGTCGATTAAGCATCTCCTGTGCCTGGAGGGTATCAGCGGAGTGTAACACTACTCTGTCTAGCATTTCTACTGTTGTCACAGTTTGGATCATGGCCACTGCAGTTGCCCTTGCTATAGCTACTAGAATGGCAGTACTGATGGCTGCAGTGATGTTGAAATCATGTTTGACTCACCCTAGGGCTTACAGATCAGTTTTAGGCATCAAAGTGGTAGCATGGAAATGAGTTGCATTAGTATCCATCACAGATATCCATATAGCAGCAGGTTTACATAGGAGAATGGTCAAGTTGGTGTGATGGACCAGAATGCCACTAAATGGCATGGCATGTTAGAACAGTTTAGCACTTCTTGGATGTCAGGAGTATTTGTGAGGAGAAAGAAGAACAGAGGGCAAACACAGACTAGGGTAGGGACCCAATCAATCTGGGAGGCTGTTATTATCTCTACACTTATACCATTGCAAGCTGGGTAAGTAAAAGTCCCATTAAAGATATACCACCCATTAATAGGAGGAGGGGGCACAGGTTGATATATCTGAGGGCCACACAAAGGTCCCAGTTTCCAGAAAGGTATCATATCAAGTTTGGATGGATGATCTATGGTAATAGGCTGGTCCTTGGGTGATAGGAAGTGCCTTAGCTGTAAGGTGTAGGAGGTCAAATTGAGATAGTTGATGTTAGTAGTATGTACCCTATTCTCCTAGGCTAGGCCACTCCAGTCATATTGGGTTTGAATTTGCATGGAACATTGTTTCAGACCTGCTCAAACTAGGGTGAATTGGGTTCTAACTTATTTGCCACCCTCTTAATGAGCTAATGAGGGATAAATCAGTAAGAGGGTGGGCACCAATCATTGCATAGCTAAGTTGGGTCCCATATTGACAGGACATGTTTCAACATGGGCCTGAACCATGGGGGTGGAGTGGGGAGGGTTACAAAAATATTTAGCCATTTTTACTTGAGCAAATTCAAAGCAGTTTATTATAATTAAATTAGAATATAACCTAACCATTGTTTTACTATCTGGCTCTTAACTTGCATTACTTAATCATCTTGTTCTTAAATGAACTGTATAGGCACAATGTCTGTCTAAGAGTAACAATATTAATTTCAAAATTTCTATCAATATACAGATTCATACCAATGAAAACCTTAATTCTATATCAATACATAAATTCTGTACCAATGTAAGAAATTATAACTTCAATTTTTTATCAATTACAAAGATTTCTACCAATGTAAGATTATGGCTTCACAATGTTTTGTTCTAGAATATTTAGCAATCTATCCCATCTATTTCCTCTGTGTTCAAAATTATGACCATTCACAAATTATCCATTAAAATGACAACCTATCTATAATTTGTAAAGTAACCATAACTGTGGGAAAAACCTGGGGGGCCGCAGCAGCGGCCCCTGGGACCACGAAGCAGCGCCCAGGGCCTGCCGGGTGGAGGCTGCCTGGAGGCTTCCAGGCAGCCTGTCTCACATACTGGAGGAAGGTCCCTGGTTCCAGTGGCTGGAGACTTTGGCGGTGGCAGGCCTGGCAGGCCCCAATGATACGAGGAAGTCCTTGGTTCCAAAAGGGTTTATTGTCATGGCGGATGGTAGATGGATCTGGATGTACCCCCCAAACTCAGGGCGGACCTGGGTTAAGTAGGGGGGAGAAAGGGGGAGGTTCTTGGGGCAATGCTTAGTTGGCTCACCCTCTGACCTTCATTAGTTTGTAAATCTCTAGGGCCTGAGGCCTGTAGTTACACCCTCTACCTGTGCACTTTGGGAGGGGCTGTAATGGCCTATGTGACTGAACAATGTAGGTCTATGGAGATTGGACTGCTTTTCAGGACCCTGAGTTCTGGGGCGTGGCCGAACTCCTGCTGTTTCTCCCTTGGAGTCTCGGGGTTCTAGGCCCATGCCCAGCCAAGAACCAGGATACCCTTACACAGTCCCACACATAACCAGACACCCAAAGACAATGAATTGGGCTGATGACACTCCATGGCTTCTTCCTGCTGAATAGGGTTGATGAGAAATTCTTTAAACAGGTGTGGAGGGGTAGGAAAATTTAAAAATTGTTTAGACTTAAGAAATCTAGCTTTAGCATCTGTTACCCAGTCTCTGAATGCTTAGAAGGCTCAGGACTTGACTGAAGTTCTGACTGGATCAGTCCAAAAGATTGGATGAGGTGGGATGATCTGAAATCAGTAGCAATTTCTAAAGCTGTTCTGGAAGCCAGTCTCTGGACAGCATCAGTAGGCAGAGTGCTGGAACAGCAGGCAAGTTCAGCATCTCTGAGGATGAATCTTCTCAAAGTTCTATATTATGTAATATATTAATCTCACAACCAAAATTTTAGTACCATTAAGAGATTTGTAAGGATTGTGCAAGGTGCACACATAAGTAAGGATGAAATTTTTCTCCTTTTTCAAGAAGGTGAAAGACAACTGTCTTTTTATGAATTATTTTTATTAGTATCCAAATGTAATACGTTTTCATTCATGCCATATAAAGGATGGCACAAAGAATCTTAAGGATTGCATAACCAACAAGTTTTATTATCCAATTTTAGCTGAAGTTTTGACTAGAGACATTTTTATTTCCAAGCCAGCTACTGGATGTTCCCATGTTGAGGAATCAGCAGATCAAATTTCTATTTGACTTTCTCAGATTTTTCAAGATCTTCATGTGGTCTACTCCTGTCATATCTGATCCTATCACTCTGGAAGGTGTCCAGAACCTATTCTCCTTTCCTGTCAACACAAATGCAGAGACTTTCTCCCAAATTAGCATGTCCTTAGTCAAGTAGCCATATTTCCTTAAGGGCATAGTTTGACCTCTCTCCATGCTGAATTTTAACACAACCACCAAACTCATAACCACACTCATTTTGGTAATCAAAACAATTCAAAGCAATTAAAACAATCTAGACAAATAGTATCTGTTGAGACATTATTTCTCCTGTCTCCTTGCCTAACCTACATGAGATCAGGCTTAAATTATTTACATACTTGTGTAAATTTGAATCTTCCTTACTATGAAGATTAATATCTCTGTGGATACATATTGTATTATGTACTTTTCTCTGTATATATTTCTCCAGGCCTAAATTTCTACTGTCTGAGATAGTCTAAAGACTCAATACTTATATATCTCTGTATTTAACTTTAATTATATTCCACTCTACTTACTATATAAGCCTAATTATAGGATCTATTTTTTTTTATTGATCATTCTATTCATTTACATCTCAAGTGATATCCCATCCCCAGTTACCCCTTCACAACCCCCTATTCCACATCTGTCCTCTCCCCCTCTCCTTTACCTCTATGAGGCAATGTACTCCCCAACCACACATTCTCTCCCTCCTCATTGTTCAAGCATCCCCTATGCTGGAGTATCAAACTGCCACAGGATAAAGGGCCTCCCCTCCATTGATATCAGACAAGGCCATCCTCTGCTACATATGTTTCCATAGCCATAGATCCATCCTTGGTTGTTGGTCTAGTCCCTGGGATCATTGGGTGATATGATCAACTCACATTGTTCTTACTATGGGGTTGCAATCAGCTTTTGCTCCTTCAGTCCTTCTGCCAGCTCCCCCACCAGGGTCCCCAAGTTCAATCTAATGGTTGGCTCCAAGCATTCATATCTGATTTGTTCATTTGTTGGCAAAACATCCCAATGAACAGCCACACCAGGTTCCTGTCAGAAAATGCCTTTAAAACAACAGTGTCAAGATTTGGTGTCTGGAGATAAGATGAATCCCCGGGTGGGGCAGTCCCTGGATGTCCCTTTCTTCAGTCTCTGCTCCATTTTTTGCCCCTGTCTTTCCTTTGGACAGGAACATTTCTGGGTTAAGACCTTTGAGATGGGTGGGTGGCCCCGTCCCTCTACCAAGGGCCATGCCTATTTACTGGAGGTGGTCTCTACAGGTTTTAACTCACCTACACTGCATACATTTCAGCTAAAGTCATCCCTCTTGGGTCCTGGGGAGCCTCTTGATTCCCTGGTGTATGGGACCTTCCAGTGGCTATACCCGCATACCCACAACTGATACATATTTTTATTTGATTTCCTGACCCTCTCTCACATCCTTTCCAGTACCTGATACTGCCCCCTTTATTTCCTCCCTCTCCTCTCTCCCTCCCAGGTACCCCCCCCTCCACCTCTGTTGATCATCCTGATCCCCCCTCAATGCCAGACTGAAGCATCCACATCCTGGTCTTCCTTCCTCCTAAGCTCCATATGGTCTGTGAATTGTATCATATGCATTGTGAGATTTTAAGCTGATATCCACCTATCAGTGAGTGCATACTATGTGTGTTCTTGTGTGTCTGGGTTACCTCATTCAGGATGATATTTTCTAATTCCATTCATTTATCTGTGAATTTCATTAAGTCACTGTTTTTAATAGCTGACTAGTACTCCATTGTGTAAATGCACCACATTTTCTGTATCCATTCTTCTGTTGAGGGATATCTGGGTTGTTTCTACCTCCTGAGTATTATAAATAAGGCTGCTATAAACTTCGTGGAGCAGGTTTCCTTGTTATATGTTGGAGAATCTTTTGGTTATATGCCCAGGAGTGATATATCTGGGTCTTCAGGTAGAAATTTACCCAATTTTCTCAGGAACTGCAAGATTGATTTCTGAAGTGGTTTTTTAGCAGCTTCCAGTTCCACCAGCATTGGAAGAGTGTTCCTCTTTCTCCACATCCCAGCCAGCATCTGCTGTCACCTGTGTTTTTGATTTTAGCAATTCTGATTGTTGTGATGTGGAATCTCAGGGTCGTTTTGATTTGCATTTCCCTGATGACTAAGGATGTTGAACATTCCTTTGAGTGCTCCTCAGCCATTCTAGACTCCTAAGCTCAGAATTCTCTGTTTAGCTCTGTGCCCCATTTTCAAATAGGGTTATTTCGTTCTCTGGAGTCTAACTTGAGGTCTTTGTGTATTTTGGATATTATCGCTCTATCAGATGGAGAGTTGATAAAGATCTTTTCCCAATCCGTGGCTTGCCATTTTGTCCTATTGACATTGTCCTTTGCCTTACAGAAGCTTTGCAATTTTATGAGATCCCATGTGTAGATTTTTGATCTTAGAGCATAAACCATTGGTGGTCAGGAAATGTTTCTGTGTCCATGTGTTCAAGGCTCTTCCCCACTTTCTCTTCTATTAAATTCAGTGTGCTTGGTTTTATGTGGAAGCCCTTGATCCACTTGAACTTGAACATTCTTTTACATGCTGACCTCTGTGGGACTGCGTAAGGGTATCCTGGCTCTTGGCTGGGCATGGGCCTTGAACCCCGAGACTCCAAGGGAGAAACGGTAGGAGTTCGGCCATACCCCGAGAACTCAGGGTCCTAACAAGCAGTCCAATCTCCATAGACCTACATTGTTCAGTCACTTAGGCCATTACAGCCCTCCCAAAGTGCACAGGTAGAGGGTGTAACTACAGGCCTCAGGCCCTAGAAATTTACATACTAATGAAGGTCAGAGGGCGGAGCCAATTAAGCATTCCTCCCCAGAACCTCCCCTTTCTCCCTCCCTATTTAACTCAAGTCTGCCCTGAGTTTGGGGGGGTACATCCAGATCCATCTACCATCTGCCATGACAATAAACCCTTTTGGAACCAAGGACTTCCTCGTGTCATTGGGGCCTGCCGTCACCAAAGCCTCCAGCCTCCTGGAACTCCAGACCTTTCACCAGTATGTGAGACAGGATACCTGGAGGCCTCCAGGCAGCCTCCACCTTACAGGTCCCGGGCCGCTGCCACTTGGCCCCGGGATCCACAGCTGAGGCCCCCCAGTTTTTCCCACAGACCTCCAGTTGAACCAGCACCATTTGTTGAAAATGCTGTCTTTTTTCCATTGGATGGTTTTAGCACCTTTATCAAAGATCAAGTGACCATAGGTGTGTGGTTTCATTTCTGGGTCTTCAATTCTTCAAATAGTGATATTTTGACTTCTTCCTTTCCAATTTGTATCCCTTTAAGCTCCTTTTGTTGTCTAGTTGCTCTGACTAGAACTTAGAGTATTATATTGAATAGAAACTGAGAGAGTTGGCAGCCTTGTTTTATCTCTGATTTTAGTGGGATTGCTTCAAGTTTCCTTCCATTTAGTTTGATGTTTGTTTGCTGTATATTGCTTTTGCTATGTATAGGTATGGACCTTGAATTCCTGATCTTTCAAAGACTTTTACCATGATGGGGTATTGAATTTTGTCAAATGCTTTCTCAGCGTCTAATGAGATGATCATGTGGGTTTTTTCTTTCAATTTGTTTATATAGTGGGTTATGTTGATGGATTTCCATATATTGAACCATCCCTGCATTCCTGGGATGAAACTACTCAATTATGGTGAATGATCTTTTTGATGTGTTCTTGTATTTGGTTTGTGGGAATTTTATTGACTAGTTTTGCATAGAATAAGTTTTAAATACATAAGGAAAATTGGTCTGAAGTTCTTTTCCTTTATTGGATCTTTTTGTGATTTAGTTATCAGCATAACTGTGGCTTCATAGAAAGAACTGGGTAGTGTTCTTTCTGTTTCTATTTTGTAAAATCGTTTGAGAAGTATTGATATTAGGTCTTTAAAGGTTTGATAGAATTCTGCAGTAAAACCATCTGGCCTTTGCTTCTTTTGGCGGGGGAGACTTCTAATAACTTTTCCTATTTCCTTATGGGTTATGGGACTGTTTATATGATTTATCTGATACTGATTTAATTTTGGTACCTAGTATCTGTCTAAAAAATTACCCATTTCATCTAGATTTTAAAGGTTTTTTGAATATAGACTTTTATAGTAGCATTTGATTTTTTTTTTAATTTCCTCAGTTTCTGTTGTTATGTCTCCCTTTTCATTTCTGTTTTTGTTAATTTGGATACTGTCTCTGTGCCCTCTAGTTATTTTGGCTAAGGGTTTATCTATTTTGTTGATTTTCTCAAAGAACCAGCTCCTGGTTTTGTTGATTCTTTTGATAGTTCTCTTTGTTTCTACTTGATGATTTCATCCCTGAGTTTATTTCCTGCTGTCCACCTCTTTTGGGTGTGGTTGTTTTGATTCTAGAGTTTCCAGGTGTGCTTTTAAGTTATTATTACATGTCTCCAATTTCTTTATGTAGGCACTTAATGTTGTGAACTTTCCTCTTAGCACAGCTCACATTGTGTGCTATATATTTGGGTATATTTTTGTATTCATTTTGATTAAATTACAGAAAATCTTTGATTTCATTATTTCTGTCTTGATCAATTTTTCATGTAGTAGAGATTTGTTCAGTTTCCATGAATTTGTAAGCATTCTTTGTTTCTGTTGTTGATTTCCAGCTTTAATCCATGGTGGTCTGATAGGATGCAGGGAGTTACTTCCATGTTCTTGTATCTGTTGAGATTTTGGGTTGTATCTGAGTATCTGAGAAATATAGGAGAAAGCTCTGTGAGGGACTGCTAATAACCTATTTTTTTGTGTGTGTTTGGATGAAAAGTCCTGTAAATATCTGTTAGCTCCATTTGATTTATAGTATTTATTATTTCCAGTATTACTCAGTATAGATTTTTCTGGATAATCTGCCAGTGAGAGTTGGGTATTGAGATTTTCCACTATCAGTGTGTAATGGACACCATGTGATTTAAGCTGTAGTAGTGTTACTTTAACTTCATTGCAGTTATGTTGGGACATAGATACCCTTACATCCTGCTCACTGCTCCACTTACCTCCTCCAACAGTCCTTAGTCCTTTCACCATGCCCTTCCTTTTCTTCTCTGAGATGGTAGGGGACTCCTGGGTATCTCCCCCACTCCCCGGCACATCAAGTATTTGTGAAGCTAGGTGCATCCTCTCCCATTAAGCCAGACAAGTCATCCCAGCTAGAAGAATATATCCCAGGGACAGGCAACAGCTTTTGAGATAGCCCTTTTTCAGTTGTTTTGGGACTCACATAAAGACCAAGCTGCACATCTGCTACATATGTGTGGGAGGTCTAAGTCTAGCCCATGAATATTCTTCAGTTGGTGGTTTAGTCTCTTATAGGCACAAGAGTCCAGGTTAGTTGATTGTGCTGATCTTCCTGTAGAGTTCTTATCTCCTTAGGGGCTGCAAACCTACCTAATGCAGTAACTCTTTAATACAGTTGCTCATATTTTTGTGACTCTCCAACCATAATTTTTTTATTTTTACTTCATATCTATAATTTTGCTACTGTTAAGAATCTTAATGTAAATATCTGTGTTCTTCAACAGTCTTAGGTGACAACTGTGAAAGTATCATTTGACCCACATGTTAAGAAGCACTGCTCTGTAGCATCTGCTTCAGTTCTTGCTTCTAGATACTTGCTCTGCCTGAGTTCCTAGCTTGCCTTCCCTCAATGGACTGTGTTTCTATATATGTAAGTTGAACACTTTCCCTCCCAGTGTTTGAATATGGAAGACCATATTCATTATAAGAATAATGGTAATAGACACCAATCTAAGGCATGAAGAGAGCAGGTCACTGACAGCTGGATTTGGACATTTATCATGGAAACATTTTGAGCTGTGCTACTACAGTCTAAATATCCTACTGAAGTCATCTATTGTTCTTCTACTTTGAGCCTTTGAAGTTGTGCCAAAGGCACTTGTAAGGTTAGAAGGGGTACTACAAGCCTCATTGAAGATATCCCATCTGCCACTATGTCTGCAGAAAATAGAACAGCAGTATCTGTTCAACTTGCTTCTCTTCTCTCCTACTTCTCTTATTTTCCTTTAATACATTCTTTCCTCTTTTCTTCAATGTTCTACTTTTAAAAAAGTGTTTATCTTACTATACTTGGATTTCAGGCATCTAAGGCAAGCAGAAAACAGAAGATACTCAGGGTAGTTGGGCTATTAGTAGGGCTGCTATGGACAATTGTTATAGGCTTCAACCTCCAGAATGATTGCACTCTTTCAGCAGTGAATGTGTGGGTGTGGAGGGTGAGGTACAGGTGCCAAGTTAGTTCCATCACCTTTAACACACAAAGGAATCTTAAAAGCAGGGCACTCCAGTCAGGATTTTGGAGAAATTTACAACAGAAGGGAAGTGGAGAAAAGAATCAGAGCATCCCCTTTAAAGGCAGAAAGCACTTGTGCCTCATCTCTGCACCCTCACATAATCCAGAGATAGAGCTCTCTACTGCCTCTTCCTTTTCTTTTTTTTTTCCTTCACAAAGCAAATAATATTGAAATAGTGAAATAAGTGTAAACCCAACAAAAATATATAAGTTATAGTCCAGTATCCCTCATGAATATACATACAAAAATTCTCAATGAAGTAGTTGCAAACTGAATACAAGAGATATAAAAAAATAATATTCCATGAATAACTGAACAACTGTTTTTTTTTTTTTTTAGAAGACCATACTCCATATACAGGCTGCATGTTTTGAGATAGCCCCCACTCCAGATGTTTGAGACCTACATGAAAACCAAGCTGCACATTTACAACATATGTGCAGGGAGGCCTAGGTTCAGCCCATGGAGGTAGATCTGTGTAGACTAGGTATGCTCCAAGGTTGGTGATTCAGTCTCTGAGAGCTCCAAGGGTTCAGGTTCGTTTACTCTGTTGATCTTCCTGTGCAGTTCCTATCTCCTTAGGGCCCACAATCCTTCCACCTATTCTTCTTTAAGAGTCCTCAAGCTCCATCCACTGTTTGGCTCTGGATGTCTGTATCTGTCTGAGTCAGCTGCTGGTTAGAGCCTCTCAGAGGACAGCTTGCCCTGTCTGTTCTCAGGCTGGAGGTTTAGATCCTGGGAGCTCTGGTTGAATCTTTTGATACTCGTTCTAAAAAGGACAAATGCACCCTCACTTTGGTCTTCCTCCTTCTTCTTGAGTTTCATGAGGTTTATGCGTTGCATCTTAGGTATTGTGTGTTTTGGGGCTAATATCCGCTTATCAGTGAGTGCATACCATGTGTGTTCTTTTGTGATTGGGTCATCTCACTCAGGATGATATTTTCTAGCTGCATCCATTTGTCTAAGAATTTCATGAGCTCATTATTTTTAATGGCTGATTAGTACTCCATTGTGTAAATGTACCACATTTTCTGTATCCATTCTTCTGTTGAAGGACATCTGGGTTCTTTCCAGTTTCTGGCTATTATGAATAAGGCCGCTATAACATAGTGGAGCATGTGGCCCTGTTGCATGTTGAAATATCTTCTGGGTATATACCCAGGAGGGGTATTATGCTGGGTCCTCAGGTAACACCATGTTCAATTTTCTGAGGTATTGCCAGACTGCTTCCCATAGTGGTTGTACCAGCTTGCAATCCCACCAACAATGGAGGAGTGTTCCTCTTTCTCCACATCACTCGCCAACATCTGCTGTCACCTGTGTTTTGGATCTTAGCCAATCTGACTGGTGTGAGGTGGAATCTCAGTGTTGTTTTCATTTGCATTTTCCCTGATGACTAGGGATGCTGAGCACTTCTTTAGATGTTTCTCAGTCATTCGAGTTTCCTCAGTTGAGAGTTCTTTGTTCAACTCTCTACCCCATTTTTTAATAGGGGGTAGAGGTTGAACAAAGAACTTCCTTTTCTACAAGGCCTCCAGTTCAGTCCAGCATAGACTTAACCTTGTGAACTCACATTACTACATTACACCCAGGAAAGTCACAGGGGTGTATGATGGGTCCTAGCTACAAATGATGGGTGACACAATTCACTCCACAACATCTGATATGTAACAATAATGAAGTCTAGAACTGACTGAGAGTTTTGTAAGACTAACACAGAAGCATATGTGTCCTTGATATTTATACTATCTATGTACTTCAAGTCTGAGTGTTATTTTTATTCTTTTGTGAACTCTTCTGCCTTATTCTGGTGTGAACTTGGATCTTCTGGGCATCTGTTAATGTTTCAGTATCTAATATCACACTTGTTCAAATATCTATGTTAGGTCTCTGTTAAGTAAATATTTCATCATCAATTCAAATTGACAAAATCCAAAACTGATCTCTGTGAGCATATCTTACAGTTTTAAGAGTATCACTCTGGCTTATGGTCCTTATACATATTAGTCAGACTCTGTACTATTAAACCACATACCAGGCAAAAGAAAAGTATTCCTTATACTAAGGTATTGTTCCTTTTATTCTATTCCATGAACCTGGATTAGTGCTGGAGTCACATAGAAATATAGAAATATATCGAGTCCATTAAGGTAGTCTATCATTCTAATATCAGTATTCCAGAGACGAGGCACAAATATCTGTAATTGTACAGTTCAAATTAGATTACAAAGTGAGTCTAGAATAGCCTTCTACACAGTTAGAACATATCTTGATCAACAAACAAAAATCCAGAAAGGAGGATAGGTGCAGGAGTGATTGTGGTAAAGCCAAGTTGACAGAGTTGAATAGCAAATTTGATGCCAGGGTAGACATGTTAGTGAAAAATAATCTAAAAATTATGTGAAAAGAAATGCAAACATATATATGAGCATTGATTTTCATATCCCACATGATTTCATACAGAAAATTTTAGAACATTAACAAAAGTTATACTTTGGCTTGATGTGTGAGGACATTTGCAAAATGATTATGTTATGATAACTCTGAATTTATCTCTTAGTAAGTCCCTTGGAAAATCCATAATGTCACATCATTATGTGCCAGACAGGGACTTTTGAGACATTAGCTCATTAGAGTTATATACTTGAGATTGCATTTTGCCTTGGACTCTTCCTGTATTCATTGTTTTTATCTTTATTCAAGAAGAAAGGGCAAAACCTCTGACACATGGTGTTGCCCCATGATGTTCTAACCAAGTATATAGGACAAGTATCCATCAACTGAATATGCTGAAACCTTGGACCCAAATTAATCTTTGCATTTTTATTTCTCTCAGCAAATGGGCAGTGATGAAATCACACTAGTTCAGTATAGCATTAGTAGTATAGCACTTCCCTTGTACACAGGAAATACTGGGTTTAATTCTCCAAAACTTAATTCCAAAATGGCAATATTAGAAAGTGAAAAAAGCAAGTTTTGATTTTCATAGAAGTTCATAAAAGCTTCAGTCAGGCTCATTTGGGAAATAAGAGATGCATGTGTGATCAAGCAAAACCAGAGTGTCCTATAGCACAAATGAGCCTCTGCAATCAGTGAGGAGACAGGGAAGTAAGGCATAAGCTGAACAGGAAATAGAATTGTGGTGCAATGCCAGACACCTCTCTAGTGAAGCAAGTCAGGTAACCAATGATCATAATGGTAACTTGTACATATGTGTGTGATGGCATAGAAAAATTGTTAAAACTAAGCAAGTAGGAGTATGCTGACATCTGAAAAAGGGAAGGTCAATGTGATTTAACACAGAGAATGACTGGCACTACAATAATATGCATTAGTTCTATGCTTCCTTAAGAGAACATTGATAGCTTTTTAAAATGACATTTTAATTTATTTATGTTATGGGTGAGGTTTTTCTTTTTTTTCCTTTTGTCTTTGTCTCTGTCTCTGTGTCTGTCTGTCTCTTTGTCTCTTCTTCTCCCTCCTCCCTCCTCCCTCCTCCCTCACCCTCTCCCTCTCCTCTCTCCTGTCCCTCTCCTCTCTCCCTCTCCATCCCCTGCCTCTCCCTGTCCCTCTCCATCCCCTGCCTCTCCCTCTCCCTCTCCATCCCTGCCCTCCTCTTGTGTGTGTATGTGTGTGTGTACTGACCAAAGGCCATTTTAGTTTTCAGTGTGAAAGGACATAATGGAGAATTAAGTTCTCTCATTCTACCATGTCTTTCCTTCAGCATGTGGGTTTGGGGGATTGAACTCAGTTGTCACACTTGGTTTTAGGAACTTTTACCACTGAGTCATCTCATCTAAACAAAACATTAATGCTACCAGAGTAGTTGACATATAGTAAGGAAATATTAACATGTTTTAGTTAGTATTTGTATTGTTTGACTGTTCTTTGAACAGAGCAATAACAGTGTTTACATGCTAGGTATAAGAACAATTATAAACATTGAAAATAGTAAGTCATGATCATTTGATACAGTAAGAAAAATCATAGGACAGTATTTGTCATGCACTACTTGTCTGTCTCTGTACCAATAACATACAGATTTTTGTTTTATCACTATTGCTCTGTAGTATAACTTGAGGTCAGGGTTGGTGATTCCCACAGAAGTTCTTTTATTGTTTTTGTTATCCAAGATGAAGTTGATAATTACTCTTTCTATCACTGTGTAGAACTGAGTTGGAATTTTGATTGGGATTGTATTGAGTCTGTAGATTATTGTTGGCAAGATGGTTATTTTTACCATGTTAATCCTACCAATCCATAATCATGGGAGATCTTTCCATCTTCCTAGGCCTTCTTTGAATTTTCTCTTCAGAGACTTGTCAGAGAGCTCTTTCACTTGCTTGGTTAGTGTCACATCAAGATATTTTATATTATTTGTGACTATTTTGAAGGATGTTATTCCCAATTTTTTTTCTCAGTCCATTTATCCTTTGTGTTGAAGAAGGCTACTGATTTGTTTTTTTTTTTTTAGTTAATTTTATATCCAGCTACTTTTCTGAAGTTGTTCATCAGCTGTAGGAGTTCTCTGAGAATTTTTGGGGTTGCTTATACCATCCACAAATAGTAATACCTTGAATTTTTCTCTCAAGTCTTTATCATTTTGATCTCCTTTTGTTGCCTGATTCTCTGGCTAGAACTTTGAGTACTATATTGAATAAATAGGGAGAGAGTGCGTAGCCTTGTCTTGTCACTGATTTTAGTGGGATTGCTTCAAGTTTCTCTTCATTTAATTTGATATTGGCTATTGATTTGCTGAATATTGCTTTTATTATGTTTAGCTATGTAACTTGAATTCTTGATCTTTCGAAGACTTTTAACATGAAGGTATACTGTATTTTTCAAAGGCTTTTTCAGTATTGAATGAGATCACATGTGATTTTTGTCCTTTGAGTTTGTTTATATGTGGATTACTTGATGGATTTCTGTATATCGAACGACTCCTGCATCCTAGGATGAAGACTACTTGATTGTGGTGAATGATCTTTTTGATGTGGTCTTGGAGTTGGTTAGTGAGAATTTTATTGAATATTTTTACATCGAACTTCATAAGGGAAAATGGCCTAAAGTTCTCTTTTCTTGTTGCACTTGTGTGTAGTTTAGATATCAAAGTGGCTTCATAGAATAAATTAGGTGATATTTGTTCTGTTCCTATTTTGTGGAATAATTTGAATAATACTGGTATTAGCACTTCTTTGAAGGTTTGTTAGAACTCTGAACTTCAACATCTGGCTCTGGGCTTATTTTGATTGGGGAATTTTAATGATTACTTCTATTTCCTTAGGGGTAATAGGACTGTTTCAAGAGTTTATCTGATGTTGATTTAACTTGTGCAAGTGGTTTCTGTATAAAAGATCATCCATTTCATCTAGATATTCCAGTTTCATTGAGTATAGGCATTTGTAGTAGGAAACTAATGATTTTGTGAATTTTCCTCAGTTTCTGTTGTTACGTCTCCTTTTTCACTTTTGATTTTGTTAATTTGGATACGGTTGGGTGCTGTCTAGTTAGTTTGGTTAAGGGTTTATCTAGTTTGTTGATTTTCTCAAAGAATCAGCTCTTAGTATTGTCGATCCTTTTTATAGTTCTTGTTGTTTCTACTTGGTCAATTTTAGTCCTGAGTTATATTATTATATGCAGCTCTAATTGCCTACAAAAAGAAACTGGAGAGAGCATATGTTAGCAACTTGACAGCACACTAAAAGCTCTAGAACAAAAAGAGCAAATACACCCAAGAGGAGTAGACAGCAGGAAATAATCAAACTCAGGGCTAAAATCAACCAAATAGAAACAGAAAAACTATACAAAATATCAACAAAACCAGGAACTGGTTCTTTGAGAAAATCAACAAACTAGATAAACCTTAACCAAACTAACTAGACAGCACCCAGACTGTATCCAAATTAACAAAATCAAAAGTGAAAAAGGAGACGTAACAACAGAAACTGAGGAAATTAAAGAAGTCATCAGATCCTACTACAAAGGCCTACTCAACAAAACTGGCAAACCTGGATGAAATGGACAATTTCCTAGACAGATACCAGGTACCAAACTTAAATCAGGAGCAAATAAACCATCTAAACTGTCCCATAACTGCTAAGGAAATAGCAGCAGTCATTAAAAGTCTACCCACCAAAAAAGCGCCCAGAACCAGATGGTTTTAGTGCAGAATTCTATCAGACCTTCAAGGAAGACTAATAACAATTCTCTTCAAACTATTCCACAAAATAGAAATGGAAAGAACACTAGCCAATATTTTTCTATTAAGCCAAATTACACTCATACCTAAATGACACAAAGACACAGCAAAGAAAGAGAACTTCAGACTTATCTCCCATGAATATCAATGGAAAAATACTCAATAAAATTCTTGAAAACGGAATTCAAGAACACATCAAAACAATCATCCATCATGATCAAGTCCAGGAATGCAGGGATGGTTCAATATAAGACAATCCATCAACGTCATTCACTATATGAACAAACTCAAAGAAAAAAAACCACATGATCATCTCACTAGATGCTGAGTAAGCATTTGACAAAATTCAACATCCCTTCATGGTAAAAGTCTTGGAAAGAACAGGAATTCAAGGCCCATACCTAAACACAGTAAAAAGCAATATACAGCAAACCAGTAGCCAACATCAAACTAAATGGAGAGAAACTTGAAGCAATCCCACTAAGATCAGGGACTAGACAAGGCTGCCCACTCTCTCCCTACCTATTCAATATAGTACTGGAAGTTCTAGCCAGAGCAATTAGACAACAAAAAGAAGTCAAAGGACACAAATAGAAAAGGAAGAAGTCAAAATATCACTATTTGCAGATGATATGTTAGTATACTTAAGTGACCCCAAAACTTCACCAGAGAACTCCTAAACCTGATAAACAACTTCAGCAAAGTGGTTGGTTATAATATCAACTCAAACAAATCAGTAGCCTTCCTCTACTCGAAGGATAAACAGGCTGAAAAAGAAATTAGGGAAATGACATCCTTCACAATAGTCACAAATAATATAAAATACCTTGGTGTGAATCTAGCCAAGCAAGTGAAAGATCTTTATGATAAAAACTTAACGTCTCTGAAGAAAGAAATTGATGAAGATCTCAGAAGATGGAAAGATCTCTCATGCTCATGGATTGGCAGAATTAATACAGTAAAAATTGTCATCTTGCTGAAAGCAATCTACAGATTCAATGAAATCCCCATTAAAATTCCAAATCAATTCTTCATAGAGATAGAAAGAGCATTTTGAAATTTATTTGGAATAACAACAAACCAAGGATAATGAAAAGTATTCTCAACAACAAAAGAACTTCTGGAGGAATCACCATCCCTGACCCAAAGTTGTACTACGTAGAAATAGTGATTAAAACTGCATGGTATTTCTACAGAGACAGGTAGGAAGATCAATGGAATAGAATTGAAGACCCAGAAATGATCCCACACATCTATGGTCACTTGATATTTGACAAAGGAGCTAAAACCATCCTGTCGAAAAAGGATAGAATTTTCAACAAATGATGCTAGTTCAACTGGAGGTCAGCATATAGAATAATGGAAGTTGATCCATTCTTATCTCATTGTACAAAACTCAAGTCCAAGTGGTTCAAGGATGTTCATATGAAACCAGACACACTGAAACTAATAGAAGAGAAAGTGGGGAAGGGCCTCAAACCCATGGGTGCAGGGTAAAAGTTCCTGAACAGAACACCAATGGCTTATGCTCTAAGATCAAGAATTGACAAATGGGACCTCATAATATTGCAAAGCTTCTGTAAAGCAAAGGACACTGTCAATAGGACAACATGGTAACCAACAGATTGGGAAAGATTTTTGCCAATCTTATATCCAATAGAGGGCTAATATCCAATATATACAAAGAACTCAAGAAATTAGACTCCAGACAACCAAATAACCCTATTAAAAATGAGGTACAGAAGTAAACAAAAAATTCTCAACTGAGGAATATTTAATGACTGAGAAGCACCTAAAGAAATGTTCAACATCCTTAGACATCAGGGAAATGCAAACCAAAACAACCCTGAGATTCCACCTTATACCAATCAGAATGGTTAAGGAGAAAACACTCAGGTGATAGCAGAGGCAGGTGAGGATGTGGAGAAAGAAGAACACTCCTCCATTGTTGATGGGATTACAAGATGGTACAACCACTCTGAAAATCAGCCTGGGGGTTCCTCAGAAAATTGGGCATAGCATTACCTGAGGACCCAGCTGTACCACTCCTGGGCATATACCCAGAAGATGCTCCAACATATAACAAGGACATATGCTCCACTATGTTCCATAGCAGCGTTATTTATAACAGCCAGAAGCTGAAAAAAACCCAGATGTCCTTCAACAGAGGAATGGATACAGAAAATGTACTACATTGGATACAATCAAGTACTACTCAGCTATTAAAAAGAATGAATTCATGAAATTCAGAGGCAAATGAATGGAACTAGAAAATATTATCCTGAGTGAGGTAACCCAATCACAAAAGAACACACATAGTATGCACTCACCGATATGTGGGTATTAGCCCAAAAGTTCTGAACACCGAAGATACAACTCACAGACCACATAAAGCTCATGAAGAAGGAAGACCAAAGTGTGGGTGCTTGGTCCTTCTTAGAAGGAGTAACAAAATAATCATGGGAGCAAATATGGAGAAAAAGTGTGGGACAGAAACTGAAGGAAGGATCATCAGGAGACTTCTCCACCTGGGTATCCATCCCATGTGCAGTTACCAAAGGCAGAAGCTGATGTGGATGCCGGAAGTGCATGCTGACAGGAGCCTGATATAGCTGTCTCCTTAGAGGTCTGCCAGAGCCTGACATATACAGAGGCAGATGCTCACAGCTAACCATTGAACCATTGAACCATTCATGGGGTTCCTAATGTAAAAGTTAGAGAGAAGACTGAAGGAGTTCAAAGGGTTTGTGGCCCCATGGGGAGAGCATCAATATCAACGAATCAGAGATCCCAGGGTCTAAACCACCAGCCTGGGAGCACATAAGGATGTTCCCATGGCTCCATCTGTATATGTAATGGAGGATGACCTTGGTGGGCATAGGTTGGAGAGGAAGTCCATGGTCCCATAAGGCTGGATACCCCAGTGTGGGGAATACAAGGGCAGGGAGGTGGGAGTGGATGGGTGAGTGGTGGCACATCCTCATAGAAGTAGGAGGAGGGGAAATTATATAGGGGGTATGGGAAGGTAGGTGGGGGAAATGGGGAAAGGGGATAATATCTGAAATGTAAATAAATATCCAATAAAAATGTAAAAGGAAGATTATTGCCTTTAGGCTGGGGCATACACCTAGCTGGTCTGTTCCTGTGGAGACATCATATCCTGAGCCATCCCAGAAGACCCACTGAACTCAGAACAGGGGGTAAGAACACCCTCCCACTCCCTACACCCCAGAGTTACAACTTGGAGCCAGGGGTACTCAGGACCCATCAGCCACCTAAACCCTGCCCTTCTGGAATACCATTTCCCTTATGCCCCCTCCCCCTGCCCCAGTCCTTTTGGCTGGGGCAGACACCTGGCTGGTCTGCTCCTGTGGAGACACTGTATCCTGAGCTATCCTAGAGGAACAACTGCATTCAGAGCAGCAGGATTTTAGGATCCTAGAGGCAGCCTGAGTCCCAGGAGTTCTTCTACCCAGGATCTTTGGATCACAGGATCACAAAGACATCTGGACTCTGAGGAGTTCTGACACAAGCAAGATAACTGGAAAGACAGACTCCAGTCAGACACAATGAGTGCAGGTAACACTAGAGTTAACCAGATGGCGAAAAGCAAGTGCAAAAACATAAGCAATAGAAACCAAAGTTACTTGGCATCATCAGAACCCAGTTCTCCCACCATAGCAAGCCCTGGACACCCCATGACACAAGTAAAGCAGGATTCAGATTTAAAATCACTTCTCATGATGATGATAGAAGATTTTAAGAAGGATATAAATAACTCCCTTAAAGAAATACAGGAGAACACAGGTAAACAGGTAGAAGCCCTTAAAGAGGAAACACAAAAATCCCTTAAAGAATTGCAAGAAAACACAACCAAACAGCAGAGGTCCCCCTCTGCTCTAGACACAGTAGGTCCTCTGGGTTGTCTCAGGATCAGGTGTTTCCACAGGAGCAGACCAGCTTAGGGTCTGCCCCAGGCAAAGGGACCAGGTTTCTCTGCTCTGGATGCAGTAGGACCCTCTAGGATGTCTCAGGATCGGTGAGGATCCTGAAGGAATTGAACAAAACCATCCAGGATCTAAAAATGGAAATAGAAAAAAATAAAGAAATCTTAAAGGGAGACTACTCTGGAGATAGAAAACCTAGGAAAGAGATCAGGAGTCACAGATGCAAGCATCACCAACAAAATACAAGAGATAGAAGAGAGAATCTCATGTGCAGAAGATACCATGGAAAACATTGACACAACAGTCAAAGAAAATGCAAAATGCAAAAAGGTCCTAACCCAGAACATCCAGGAAATCCAAGACACAACGAGAAGAGCAAACCTAAGGATAATAGGTATAGATGAGAGTGAAGATTCCCAATTTAAAGGGCCAGTAAATATCTTCAACAAAATTATAGAGGAAAATTTCCATAACCTAAAGAACAAGATGCCCAAAAAACATACAAGAAGCCTACAGAACACCAAACAGACTAGACTAGAAAAGAAATACCTCCCATCACATAATAATCAAAACATCAAATGAACAAAACAAAGAAAAAAATACTAAAATTAGTATGGGAAAAAGGTCAAGTAACATATAAAGGCAGACCTATAAGAATTACACCAGACCCGGAACCTGGTCCCTTTGCCTGGGGCAGACCCTTATCTGTCTGCTCCTGTGGAAACACCGATCCTGAGACATCCTAGAGGGTCCTACTGCATCCAGAGCAGAGGAACCTGGTCCCTTTGCCTGGGGCAGACCCTAAGCTGGTCTGCTCCTGTGGAAACACCTGAACCTGAGACAACCTAGAGGACCTACTGCGTCCAGAGCAGAGGAGAACCTACTTCATCCAGAGCAGAGGAAGCTTAGGATCACAGGAACACAGAGACATCTGGAATCTGAGGAGATCTGACACAAGCAAGATAACTAGAAAGACAGACTCCAGTCAGACACAGCAAGCACAGGTAACACTAGAGTCAACCAGATGGTGATAGACAAGTGCGAGAACACAAGCAACAGAAACCAAAGTTACCTGACATCATTAGAACCCAGTTCTCCTACCATAGCAAGCCCTGGATACCACATCACACAGGAAAAACAGGATTCAGAATTAAAATCACTTCTCATGATGATGATAGAGGATTTTAAGAAGGACATAAGTAACTCCCTCAAAGAAATACAGGAGAAAACAGGTAAACAGGTAGAAGCCCTTAAAGGGGAAACACAAAAAATGCTTTAAAGAATTGAAAGAGAACACAGGTAAACAGGTAGAAGTCCTTAAAGAGGAAACACAAAAATCCTTTAAAGAATTGCAAGAAAACACAACCAAACAGGTGAAGGAATTGAACAAAACCATCCAGGATCTAAAAATGGAAATAGAAACAATAAAGAAATCTCAAAGGGAGACTACTCTGGAGATAGAAAACGTAGGAAAGAGATCAGGAGTCATAGACGCAAGCATCACCAACAGAATACAAGAGATAGAAGAGAGAATCTCATGCGCAGAAGATACCATGGAAAACATTGACACAACAGTCAAAGAAAATGCAAAATGCAAAAAGCTCCTAACCCAGAACATCCAGGAAATCCAAGACACAATGAGAAGACCAACCTTAAGGATAATAGGTATAGATGAGAGTGAAGATTCCCAATTTAAAGGGCCAGTAAGTATCTTCAACAAAATTATAGAGGAAAATGTCCATAACCTAAAGAACAAGATGCCCATAAACATACCAGAAGCCTACAGAACACCAAACAGACTAGACCAAAAAAGAAATACCTCCCATCACATAATAATCAAAACACAAAATGCACAAAACAAAGAAAAAACTACTAAAAGCAGTAAGGGAAAAAGAAAAGTAACATATAAAGGCAGACCTATAAGAATTACACCAGACTTTTCACCAGATACTATAAAAGCCAGAAGATCCTGGTCTGATATCATACAGACCCTAAGGGAACACAAATGCCAGCCCAGACTGCTGTACCCAGCAAAACTCTCAATCACTATAGATGGAGAAACCAAGATATTCCATGACAAAACCAAATTTGTACAATATCTTCCCACAAACCCAGCACTTCAAAAGATAATTGATGGAAAACGCCAACACAAGGAAGGAAACTACAACCTAGAAAAAGCACGGAAGTAATCTTCCAACAACCCCAAAAAAAGGTAGCTACACAAACATAATTCCACCTCTAATAACAAAAATAATAGGAAACAACAATCATTTTTCCTTAATATCTGTTAACATCAATGGACTCAACTCTCAAATAAAAAGACGTAGATTATCAGACTGGATACATAAACAGGACCCAGAATTTTGCTGCATACAAGAAACACACCTCAGTGACAAAGACAGACACTACCTCAGACTAAAAGGCTGGAAAACAATTTTCCAAGCAAATGGTCCCAAGAAACAAGGTGGAGTAGCCATTCTAATATCAAATAAAATCGACTTTCAACCAAAGTAATCAAAAAAGATAAGGAAGGACACTTCATAATCAACAAAGGAAAAATCTACCAAGATGAACTCTCAATTCTGAACATCTATGCTCCAAATGCAAGGGCACCCACATACATAAAAGAAATTTACTAAAGCTCAAAGCACACATTGAACCTCACACAATAATAGTGGGGGATTTTAACATCCTGCTCTCTCCAATGGACAGATCATGGAAATAGAAACTAAACAAAGACACATTGAAATTAGCAGAAGTTATGGACCAAATGGATTTAACAGATATCTATAGAACATTTCATCCTAAAGTTAAAGAATACACCTTTTTCTCAGTACCTCATGGTACCTTCTCCAAAATAGACCATATAATTGGTCACAAAACAGGCCTCTACAGATACAAAGAGATTGAAATAATCCCTTGCATCCTATCAGATCACCACGGATTAAGGCTGGTCTTTGATAAGGACAGAACCAAGGGAAAACCCACATGCATGTGGAAACTGAATAATGCTCTACTCAATGATGACTTTGTCAAGGAAGAAATACAGAAAGAAATTAAAGACTTTTTAGAATTTAACGAAAATGAGGAAACATCATACCAGAACTTGTGGGACTCCATGAAAGCAGTGCTAAGAGGAAAACTCATAGCTCTAAGTGCCTACAAAAAGAAATTGGAGAGAGCACACATTAACAACTTGACAGCACACCTGAAAGCTCTAGAACAAAAAGAAGCAATTACACCCAATAGGAGTAGACAGCAGGAAATAATCAAACTCAGGGCTGAAATCAACCAAATAGAAACAGAAAGAACTATAGAATATATCACCAAAACCAGGAGTTGGTTCTTTGAGAAAATCAACAAGATAGATAAACCCTTAGCCAGATTAACCAGAGGGTACAGAGACAGTATCCAAATTAATAAAATCAGATCTGAAAAGGGATACATATCAACAAAAACTGAGGAAATTCAAAAAAATCATCAGCTCCTACTACAAAGGCCTATACTCAACAAAACTGGAAAATCTGGATGAAATGGACAATTTTCTAGACAGAAACCAGGCACCAAAGTTGAATGAGGAGCAAATAAACCATCTAAACAGTCCCATAACCCCCAAAGAAATAGCAGCAATCATTAAACGTCTACCCACCAAAAAAAGCCCAGGATCAGATGGTTTTAATGCAGAATTCTATCAGACCTTCAAGGAAGACCTAATACGAATTCTCTTCAAACTATTCCACAAAATAGAAACAGAACGAACACTACCAAATTCATTCTATGAAGCTACAATCGCATTCATACCTAAACCTCACAAAGACCCAACAAAGAAAGAGAACGTCAGTCCAACCTCTCTTATGAATATTGATGCAAAAATACTCAATAAAATTCTAGCAAACCGAATCCAAGAACACATCAAAACAATCATCCATCATGTTCATGTGGGCTTTATCCCAGGAATGCAGGGATGGTTCAATATTCGGAAATCCATCAATGTAATTCACTATATAAACAAACTCAAAGAAAAAAAACCACATGATCATCTCACTAGATGCTGAGTAAGCATTTGACAAAATTCAACATCCCTTCATGGTAAAAGTCTTGGAAAGAACAGGAATTCAAGGTCCATGCCTAAACACAGTAAAAGCAATATACAGCAAACCAGTAGCCAACATCAAAAAAAATGGAGAGAAACTTGAAGCATTCGCCCTAAGATCAGGGACTAGACAAGGCTGCCAACTCTCTCCCTACCTATTCAATATAGTACTGGAAGTCCTAGCCAGAGCAATTAGACAACAAAAGGAAGTAAAAGGAATATAAATAGGAAAGGAAGAAGTCAAAATATCACTATTCACAGATGATATGATAGTATATTTAAGTGACCACAGAACCTTCACCAGAGAACTCCTAAACCTGATAGACAACTTCAGCAAGGTGGCAGGTTATAAAATCAACTCAAACAAATCAGTAGCCTTCCTCTACGTGAAAGATAAACAGGCTGAAAAAGAAATTAGGGAAATGACACCCTTCACAATAGTCACAAATAGTATAAAATACCTCGGGGTGAACCTAACCAAGCAGGTGAAAGATCTATATGATAAGAACTTCAAGTCTCTGAAGAAAGAAATTGAAGAAGATCTCAGGAAATGGAAAGATCTCCCATGCTCATGGATCGGCAGGATTAATATAGTAAAAATGGCCATTTTGTGAAAAGCAATCTACAGATTCAATGCAATCCCCATTAAAATATCAACTCAATTATTTACAGAGCTAGAAAGAGAAATTCTCAAATTTATTTGGAATAGCAAAAAACCCAGGATAGCGAAAACCATTCTCAATAATAAAAGAACTTCTGGAGGAATCACCATCCCTGACCTTAAACTGTACTACAGAACAATAATGATAAAAACTGCGTGGTATTGGTACAGAGACAGGCAGGAAAATCAGCGGAATAGAGTTGAAGACCCAGAAATGAACCCACACACCTATGGCCATTTGATCTTTGACAAAGGAGCTAAAACCATCCAGTGGAACAAGGACAGCATTTTCAACAAATGGTGCTGGTTCAACTGGAGGACAACATGCAGAAGAATGCAAATCGATCCATTCTTTTCTCCGTGTACGAAGCTCAAGTCCAAGTGGATAAAGGACCTTCACATAAACCAGACACACTGAAACTAATAGAAGAGAAGTTGGGGAAGACCTCAAACACCTAGGCACAGGGGAAAAGTTCCTGAACAGAACACCAATGGCTTGTGCTCTAAGATCAAGAATTGACAAATGGGACTTCATAAAATTGCAAAGTTTCTGTAACGCACAGGACACTGTCAATAGGACAAAACGGCAACCAACAGATTGGGAAAAGATCTTTACCAATCCCACATCTGATAGAGGGCTAATATCCAATATATACAAAGAACTCAAGGAATTAGGCTCTAGACAACCAAATAACCATATTAAAAAATGGGGTATGGAGCTAAACAAAGAATTCTCAACTGAGGAAATACGAATGGCCGAGAAGCACCTAAAGAAATGTTCAGCATCCTTAGTCATCAGGGAAATACAAATCAAAACAACCCTGAGATTCCACCTCACACCAGTCAAAATGGCTAAGATCAAAAACTCAGGTGATAGTAGATGCTGGCAAGGATGCGGAGAAAGAGGCACATTCCTCCATTGGTGGTGGGATTGCAAGATGGTGCAACCACTATGGAAAACAGTCTGGTGCTTCCTCAGAAAATTGGACATATCACTACCTGAGGACCCAGCTATACCACTCCTGGGCATATACCCAGAAGATGCTCCAATATATAACAAGGACATATACTCCACTATGTTCATAGCAGCTTTATTTATAATAGTCAGAAACTGGAAAGAACCCAGATGCCCTTCAACAGAGGAATGGATACAAAAAATGTGGTATATTTACACAATGGAATATTAGTCAGCTATTAAAAACAATGAATTCGATAAGTTCTTATGTAAATGGATGGAACTAGAAAACATCCTGAGTGATGTAACCCAATCACAAAAGAATACACATGTTATTCACTCACTGATTATTGGATTTTAGCCCAGAAGCTTGAAATACCCAAGATTCAACTCACAGACCACATAAAGCTCATGAAGAATGAAGACCAAGTGGCGGGGGGTGGGGGGGCTACAGTCCCTCTTAGAAGAAGTAACAAAATACTCAAGGGAGCAAATATGGATGCAAAGTATATGACAGAAACTGAAGGAAGGACCGTCTGCAGACCATTGCACCTGGGTATCCATCGCATGTGCAGTCACCAAAGGTAGATGCTGACGTGGGTGTCAGGAGGTGCATGCTGACAGGAGCCTAACATAACTGTCTCCTTAGAGGTCTGCAAGAGTCTGACATACTCAGAGGCGGATGCTCACAGCTAACCATTAAACTGATCATGGGGTTCCCAACAGAGAAGATAGAGTGAAGACGGAAGGAGTCAAAAGGGTATGGGACGCCATGAGGAGAGCAACAATACCAAGCAACCAGAGCCCCCAGGGTCTAAACCACCAGCCTGGGAGCGCTTAGGGAGGGACCCATGGCTCCAGCTATATATGCAAGGGAGCTATATATAAGTGGGAGAAGAGATTCTTGGTTCCATGAAGGCTGGGCATTGTGGGGGTGTTATTCGAGGGTGGGGAGGTGAGGTACTGGGGAGGGTGGGTGCGGGTACACCATCATAGAGGCAGGAGGAGGGGGGAAGGGATAGGGAATTCCTGGGAGGGAGGTGGGGAAAGTGGGTAAGGGGAAAACATCTGAAATGTAAATAAAAGTTCCAATAAAAAAATAAATAAATTAAAAAAAAAAGAATTACACCAGACTTCTCACCAGAGACTATAAAAGCCAGAAGATCCTGGACTGACATCATACGGACCCTAAGAGAGCATAAATGCCACCCCAGACTATTATACCCAGCAAAACTGTCAATTACCATAGATGGAGAAACCAAGATATTCCACGACAAAACCAATTTGCACAATATCTTCCCACAAACCCAGCACTTCAAAGTATAATTGATAGAAAACACCAACAGAAGGAAGGGAACTACAACCTAGAAAAAGCAAGGAAGAAGTCTTTCAAAAACCCCAAAAGAAGATAGCTACACAAATATAATTCTACCTTTAATAACAAAAATAACAGGAAGCCACAGTCATTTTTCCTTAATATGTCTTAACATTAATGGACTCAATTCTCCAATAAAAAGATGCAGACTATCGGACTGGATACACAAAGAGGACCCAGAATTTTTGCTGTGTACAGAAAATTCACCTCAGGGACAAAACTGACACTGCCTCAGAGTAAAAGGATAGAAAACAATTTTCCAAGCAAATGGTCCCAAGAAACAAGCTGGAGTAGCCATTTCTAATACAAAATAAAATAAACTTTCAACCAAAAGTAACCTAAAAAGATAAGGAAGGAAACTTCATACTCATCAAAGGAAAAATCTACCAAGATGAACTCTCAATTGTGAACATCTATGCTCCAAATGCAAGGGCACCGACATACATAAAAGAAACTTTACGAAAGCTCAAAGCACACATTGCACCTCACACAATAATAGTGGAGGATTTCAACACCCCACTCTAAGCAATGGAAAGATCATGGAAACAGAAACTAAACAGAGACACATTGAAATTAACAGAAGTTATGAACCAAATGGATACCTATAGAACATTTCACCCTAAAACAAAAGAATATACCTTTTTCTCAGCACCTCATGGTACTTTCTCAAAAATAGACCATATAATTGGTCACAAAACAGGCCTCTACAGATACAAAGAGATTGAAATAATCCCTTGCATCCTATCAGATCACCACGGACTTAAGCTGGTTTTTAATAATGACAAAAACAATGGAAAACCCACATGCATGTGGAAACTGAATAATGCTCTACTCAATGATGTTTTGGTCAAGGAAGAAATAGCGAAAGGAATGAAAGACTTTTTAGAATTTAATGAAAATGAGGACACAGCATACCAAAACTTGTGGGACTGCATGAAGGCAGTGCTAAGGGGAAAACTCATAGCTCTAAGTGCCTACAAAAGAAACTGGAGAGAGCATACACTAGGAACTTGACAGCACACCTAAAATCTCTAGTACAAAAAGAAGCAAATACACCCAAGAGGAGTAGACAGCAGGAAATAATCAAACTCAGGGCTAAAATCAACCAAATAGAAACAGAAAGAACTATACAAAATATCAACAAAACCAGGTGCTGGTTCTTTGAGAAAATCAACAAGATAGATAAACCCTTAGCCAGACTAACCAGAGAGCACAGAGACAGTACCCAAATTAATAAAATCAGAACTGAAAAGGGAGACATATCAACAGAAACTGAGGAAATTAAAAAAAAATCATCAGCTCCTACTACAAAGGCCTATACTCAACAAAACTGGAAAATCTGGATGAAATGGACAATTTTCTAGACAGATACCAGGTACCAAAGTTAAATGAGGAGCAAATAAACCATCTAAACAGTCCCATAACCCCTAAAGAAATAGCAGCAGTCATTAAATGTCTACCCACCCAAAAAAAACCCAGGATCAGATGGTTTTAATGCAGAATTCTATCAGACCTTCAAGGAAGACCTAATACCAATCCTTTTCAAACTATTCCACAAAATAGAAACAGAACGAACACTGCCAAATTTTTTCTATGAAGCTACAATCACACTCATACCTAAACCTCACAAAGACCCAATAAAAAAAATAACTTCACACCAATCTCCCTTATGAATATCGATGCAAAAATTCTCAGTAAAATTTTAGCAAACCAAATCCAAGAACACATCAAAACAATCATCCATCATTATCAAGTGGGCTTTATCCCAGGAATGCAGGGATTGTTCAATATAAGGCAATCCATCAACGTCATTCACTATATGAACAAACTCAAAGAAAAAAAACCACATGATCATCTCACTAGATGCTGAGTAAGCATTTGACAAAATTCAACATCCCTTCATGGTAAAAGTCTTGGAAAGAACAGGAATTCAAGGCCCATACCTAAACACAGTAAAAGCAATATACAGCAAACCAGTAGCCAACATCAAACTAAATGGAGAGAAACTTGAAGCAATCCCACTAAGATCAGGGACTAGACAAGGCTGCCCACTCTCTCCCTACCTATTCAATATAGTACTGGAAGTTCTAGCCAGAGCAATTAGACAACAAAATGAAGTCAAAGGGATACAAATAGGAAAGGAAGAAGTCAAAATATCACTATTTGCAGATGATATGTTAGTATACTTAAGTGACCCCAAAAACTCCACCAGAGAACTCCTAAACCTGATAAACAACTTCAGCAAAGTGGCTGGTTATAATATCAACTCAAACAAATCAGTAGCCTTCCTCTACTCGAAGGATAAACAGGCTGAAAAAGAAATTAGGGAAATGACACCCTTCACAATAGTCACAAATAATATAAAATACCTTGGTGTGAATCTAGCCAAGCAAGTGAAAGATCTGTATGGCAAGAACTTCAAGTCTCTGAAGAAAGAAATCGAAGAATATGGAAAGATCTCCCATGCTCATGGATTGGTGTAGGAACCTGAAGGTCTGCTATGCCCTGGCTCAGCCTTTCCTTATGCTGCTGTCTACTAAGTAACATTCTGTGGTTTCTCTAGGATCAAAACATCCTGACTAAGGCATGGTGCCCCAGGAAGGGAATTTACACTTGACATCCTATTGCCCCCCCAGTTGAGTTCCTGTTTTTTCCTGAGTTTGTATTTTTCCTTCTCTTACTTGGTGTATATATATTGAACCTGCCCAGTAAAAGTTTTGGCATTCTCTCACAATGGATGACCCGAGTCTGAGTATTTCCTTAATCCCCCAGGCCTAAGGCCGAGCTCGGTACTGCAGGCAATGCTGGAGCTGTCAAGTGGAGGTTCCACCGTGATCAGGAAAGATAGGATAACTTGGCTGGATTGTTCCTGCAGGAAACAGGCTCAGTGAGTGTGCAACGTATTGGAGAAGCGGTGTGGGATCAAACTGAAAGCAGTAAGTAGTGCTAAAAGAATTTGATCATTTTGCTTGTGCCATGGGAAGTGGGAGTCCCTCCCTACAAGTAGTGGCACAGGATGATTCAGCTAAGAAATCCTTGCATGAGGTGGAGAATAGCTCCAGTTCTGAGGATGAGGGAGAAATTTTAGAAAAGGAAACACTGAAGAAATGTAATGTCAAAAAATTGGAAGGGGAGCCTCGAAAAGGGGAAACAAGAGCAGATGAGCTACTCAGTCCCCATGTGGTGGCAGTAGCAGTCAGGATGGCACGATGGCCAGGCCAGGGATATTTCTGCTGCTGCAGCAGCAGTGGTGGCTGGCGGCTGCAGGAGCTGTGGAGCCCACGGTCCACACCAGCTATGCCAAATAAAAACAAGAAAGAGAAAGAACCACCAAAACTAGTGAAAAGTGGAAAAGGTTCAAAAGAAGGACAAGATACAGCAGAAGTAGAGATAACCATCAGGAAAAACAGCCTCAGAGCTGTCCAGTCTTTGACACCTACTAAAATAAAAGTATCAGTACCTCAGCCAATCATAGTCCCTGTGAAGAAAGACAAATGGTAGAACTCTTCATGGTTTAATGCCAGCAATGATAGAGAACTACAAAATTTCCCATCTTTACAAGATGTTTCTCCTGTGGGTCAAGAGAAATTTTTCATCCAGAAGCTACGTCAGTGTTGTGTCCTCTTTGACTTTGCTTCTGACCCACTGAGTGACCTAAATTGGAAACAAGTAAAGCAAGCTGTGCTGAGCGAGATGGTGGAGTATATCACCCACAACCGGAACTCGATCAGAGAGTCCATTTTCCCCGAAGCTGTCAGCATGCTTGCAGTTAATATGTTTCAAACCTTGCCACCCTCCTCCAATCCTATGGGAGCAGAATTCGACCCAGAAGGAGATGAACCAATGTTAGAAGCAGCCTGGCCTCATCCACAGCTTGTTTATGAATTTTTCTTAAGATTTCTAGAGTTTCCAGATTTCCAGCCCAATATAGCAAAGAAATATATTGATCAGAAGTTTCTATTGCAGCTTCTAGAACTCTTTGACAGTGAGAATCCTTGGGAGAGAGACTTTCTATAAACAACCCAGCACAGAATCTATGTGAAGTTCTGAGGCCTGCACGCTTACATCAGGAAACAGATCAATAATAAATTTTATAAGTTTATGTATCAGACAGAGCACCACAATGGCATAGCAGAATTACTGGTGATCCTGGGATGTATAATTAATAGATTTGCCTTACCACTAAAGGTAGAGCACAAGATTTTCCTGTTGAAGGTGTTGCTGCCCTTATACAAAGTGAGGTCCCTGAGTGTCCTCCATCCCCAGCTGGCATACTGTGTCATGCAGTTTTTAGAGAAGAACAGTACTCTCACTGAACCAGTGGTAATGGCAGTTCTCAAATACTGAACAAAGACTCACAGTCCAAAAGATATAATGTTCTTAAATGAATTAGAAGAAATTTTAGATGTAACTGAACCATCAGAATTTGTGAAGATCATGGAGCCTCTTTTCTAACAGCCAAATGTGTTTCCAGCCTTTACTTTCAGGTGGCAGAGTGGACACTCTATTACTGCAATAATGAGTACATCATGAGTTTAATCAGTGACAATGCAGCAAAAGTCTACCCATCTTGTTTCCATCCTTATACCACAATTCTGAGCCCTCCTGGGATATGTCCTGCTTTCTCTCTTGCTCCTACTGAGAAATCCTTAGTTCTGCTTTCCCTGACTATTGTTTGTCCTTGGCATGCCAATCTGTTAATTGTCTGTTTTTGTTTCATTGTTTTATGTTTAAAAATGTTTATTGGGTATGATTAAAAATTTGCAACTTTGATAATAGAAAGTTGGTTTAACTAGTAACTCAGGGCTGGAGAGATGGCTCAGCTGTTAAAGGCCAGGCTATAGTAGAAAGAACACATTTAACTTTGAAAAATTATCTTGAAAAAACAAACAGGGAGGCGTTTACCTCACCTCATGCAAGATTATCCTTTATTTTATATATTTTAAATTTTTTATTAGTGGATAAGGATGCGTGGTCTGCAGCAGACAGACATTGGAAATGAGCACAGAAGGCACTGGGCTCAGTGAAATGGAAAGAATTGTCATCAGGTGTATGGAAAGGCCCTGACTCTGTTTTAGTCAGGGTGAGAGATTCTGTTTGTATTTTTCCTAAAGATGCTGAAAGACCTGTTTGGATTCCTGAGTGTTGTGTGCGCCCTGTCAGTATGCAGCCTCAACCAAGTGGAGATCTACTGGAGCCTTGTGAAGAACTTCCCCAGTTCAGATGTCAATGGGGATAAGCAGCTCAACTTGGTCGGTCATAGTTGCCACCAACAAGACTACTGGAAAAACTGCTGTTAATTCTGAAAAACCAACAATTTCTTCATGTTTTCTTAATGAAAAAAGTTTCATTAATGTTACTTGTGTGCAGCCTCTCTATGGAGAGAAATTTCTAGCAGGACTCAAACTGACCAGAAGGCTCCTTAAAGGATAGGCTAGAGGTTCTTTTCTCTGGGAGTCCTAGCCTTTGGGGCAGCCACAATAGGACTGATATTTTTTTTTTTGCTCCTTTCACAGACAACAGTTCCAGTCTGAGGCAGTTACTAAGCAGGTGCTTGTGTTGCTGGCATGAAAGAACCCTTCTGCCCAGGATTGGCTCATCTTTTACTAAGAATAGTTAGTAAATGACGGGCAACTCCTTTGCAGTCGTAAGACAGGGGCCCTGAGACTCGCAGGGATTCCCAATGACAGGTAATTGGTATTGACAGAAGATGACCTAAGACAGATGCTATTCACCTATAAAATAAAACCTGGGGACCTGTAGGACCCCAAAGGTCTGCTATGCCCTGGCTGAGCCTTTCCTTATGCTGCTGTCTACTAAGTAACATTCTATGGTTCTTCTGGGATCAAGACATCCTGACTAAGGCATGGTGTCCCAGGAAGGGAATTTACACTTGACATCCTATTGCCCCCCCCCCCCCAGGTGAGTTCCTGTTTTTTCACATCCTGACTAATACATGGTACCCCAGGAAGGGAATTTACACTTGACATCCTATTGCCCCCCAGTTGAGTTCCTGTTTTTTCCTGAGTTTGTATTTTTCCTTCCCTGGCTTAGTGTATATATATATTGAACCTGTTCAGTAAAGGCATTGGCATTCTCTCACAACGGATAACCCTAGTCTGAGTATTTCTTTAATCCCCCAGGTCTATGCCCTAGCTCAGTACTGTGGGCAGTGCTGGAGCTGTCAGATTAGCAGGATTAATACAATAAAAATGGCCATCTTGCCAAAAGGAATCTACAGATTCAATGCAATCCCTGTTTAAAACCCAACCCAATTATTCACAGAGTTAGAAAGAGAAATTCTCAAATTTATTGGGAATAATAAAAAACACAGGAAAGTGAAAACTATTCTCAACAATAAAAGAACTTCTGACCTCAGGCTGTAATACAGAGCAATAGTGATAAAAACTGCATGGTATTGTTACAGAAATAGGCAGGAAGATCAATGGAATAGAATTGAAGACCCAGAAATGATCACACACTCCTATGGTCATTTGATCTTTGACAAAGGAGCTAAAACCATCCAGTGGAAAAAGGACAGCATTTTCAATAGATGGTGCTGGTTCAACTGGAGGTCAGCATATAGAAGAATGCAAGTTGATCCATTCTTATCTCATTGTACAAAGCTCAAGTCTAAGTGGATAAAGGACCTCCACATAAAACCAGACACACTGAAACTAATAGAAGAGATGTTGGGGAAGAACCTCGAATACTTTGGCACAGGGGGAAAGTTCCTGAACAGAACAACAATGGCATATGCTCTAAGATCAAGAATTGACAAATGGGACCTTATAATATTGCAAAGTTTCTGTAAGGCAAAGGACACTGTCAATAGGACAACATGGCAACCAACAGATTGGGAAAAGACCTTTACCAAACCCACATCTGATAGAGGGCCAATATCCAATAATATACAAAGAACTCAAGAGATTAGACTCCAGACAACCAAATAACCCTATTAAAAATGGGGTACAGAGCTTAACAAAGAATTCTCAACTGAGAAAACTCGAATGGCTGAGAAGCACCTAAAGAAATGTTCAACATCCGTAGTCATCAGGGAAATGCAAAGCAAAACAACCCTGAGATTCCACCTCACACCAGTCAGAATGGCTAAGATCAAAAACTTAGGTGATAGTAGATGCTGGTGAGGATGTGGAGAAAGAGGAACACTCCTCCATTGTTGGATTGGATTGCAAGATGGTACAACCACTCTGGAAATCAGTCTGGCGGTTCCTCAGAAAATTGGACATAGTACTTGGTACCTGAGGACCCAGCAATACCACTCCTGGGCATATACCCAGAAGATGCTCCAACATATAATAAGGACATATGCTCCACTATGTTCATAGCAACCTTATTTATAATATCCAGAAGCTGGAAAGAACCCAGATGTCCTTCAACAGAGGAATGGATACAAAAAAATGTGGTACATTTACCCAATGGAGTATTACTCAGCTATTAAAAACAATGAATTTGAGAAATTCTTAGGATGGAACTAGAAAATATCATCCTGAGTGAGGTAACCCAATCACAAAAGAACACACATGTTATTCACTCACTGATTATTGGATTTTAGCCCAGAAGCTTGAAATACCCAAGATTCAACTCACAGACCACATAAAGCTCATGAAGAATGAAGACCAAGTGGGGTGAGGGGCTTCAGTCCTTCTTAGAAGAAGTAACAAAATACTCAAGGGAGCAAATATGGAGACAAAGTACAGGACAGAAACTGAAGGAGGGGCCGTTTGCAGACCATTGCACCTGGGTATCCATCGCATGTGCAGTCACCAAAGGTAGATGCTGACGTGGGTGTCAGGAGGTGCATGCTGACAGGAGCCTAACATAACTGTCTCCTTAGAGGTCTGCAAGAGTCTGACATACTCAGAGGCGGATGCTCACAGCTAACGATTGAACTGCTCAAGGGTTCCTAATGGAGGAGTTAGAGAGAAGACTGAAGGAGCTGAAAGGGTTTGTGGCCCCATGAGGAGAGCATCAATACCAACCAACCAGAGCTCCCAGGGTCTAAACCACCAGCCTGGGAGCACTTAGGTTGGGACTCATGGCTCCAGCTGTATATATAGTGGAGGATGGCCCTGTTGGGCATAGGTGGGAGAGGAGATCTTTGGTTCCATGAAGGCTGGACGTCGAGTCATCTCTTCCCCCTGAGGGACCAGCCACACGATTTTATAGCATAGAATAGAATTTATTCAGGGCATGGGGAGGAGAGCCAGGAGAGTAGTAGAGGCAGAGAGAGAGAGAGAGAGAGAGAGAGAGAGAGAGAGAGAGAGAGAGCAGAGAGGTAGAAGTGTAGAGGCCGGCCATGACCACGTGGAGAGAGGGGAAGGGAAGGGGGGAGGGGGCAGAGAGAGAACCTGTAGGCCTAGAGATCAAGGGAGCAAGAGAGAGGGGAGGGGGCAAGCAGCCCCCTTTTATAGTGGGCAGGCATACATGGCTGTTGCCAGGTAACTGTGGGGAGAAGCATACCTGGCTGTCACCAGGTAACTGTGGAGGTGGAGTTTAGACAGAATACTGACACTGGCTGTTCTGGAACTCACTCTGTAGACCAGGCTGGCCTTGAACTCAGAAATCTGCCTGCCTCTGCCTCCCAAGTGCTGGGATTATGGCGCTCAGAGTATCCCCTCCATTGGGGGGTAAATGGGGCCAAGACTAACCATTGAACTGATCATGGGGTTCACAATGGAGATGTTAGAGTGAAGACTGAAGGAGCTGAAAGGGTTTACACCCCAAGCCTGGGAGCACATAGGGAGGGACCCATGGCTCCAGATGTATATGTAAGGGAGGATGGCCCTGTCAGGCATCGGTGGGAGAGGAGATCCTTGGTTCACTGAAGACTGGATGCCCCAGTTTGGGGGAATTTGAGGGCAGGGAGGCAGGAGTGGGTAAATGGGTGTAGGCACACCATCATAGAAGCAGGAGAAGGAGGGATGGTATAGGAGGGTTGGGGGAGGGGAAATGGAGAAAGAGGATAACATCTGAAATAAATAAATAAATATTTTTTGAAAAAAAAAACACACACATGTTAGACTGCCATCGGTGGCGCAGCCTTCTAGTTGCAGTGCTTTGGAGTCAGAGGCAGCTTTCTGAGTTCGAGACCAGCCTTTGCTGCACAGTAAGTTTGTCTCACAGACTGGAAAAAAAAATGTTTTACTGACAAAGAAATTTAAAGCTAACTGTACATGGGAACACTGAACGAAACACTTTTCTCGTTATTACCACAGAGGGTAACACCCAGACATGTACCTTGTACTGTGTTTTATATACCATGTACATTAAAGTACTTTCTTTCACCATTAGGAATTCTCTTTATTATTTAAAGAAACTATACATGGGAACATTAAACAAAACAATCTTCTGGTTATTAGCACAGAGAGTAACACCCAGGCATTCTCATTGCACTGTTTTATGTAGCATCTATGTTAAAGTACTTTCTTTCAGCTATTAGGAACTGTACTGTGTTCTGTGAAACGTATATGGGAAAATACAGAAAAGTAATTTCGAACTGTCTTCCCGAACCAAAATAAAGCAATTCTAAAGCATAGCTTACTGAAAGAGGTTTGGAGACTACATCCATTATGAGAAACTTTCTTGTCTTCTCAAATACACATGTTTAATGCCTGAGAAATTTAAAGATAACTGTACATGGACACAATCAATGAAATATTTTTCTGGTTATTAGCACAGAGAGTAACAGAGAGCAATGCATATTTTACTGTGCTTTGTGTTGCTTCTATGCTAATGTACTTTTCTTTCAGCTATAAGGAATTATACTGTGTTCTTTGAAATGTGTAAGGATTTGCACTATGTTCTGTGAAACATGTATGTGAAAATACAGGAGAGTAATTGCAAACTGTATTCCTGTACTAAAATAAAACATTTGCATGGCAGAGCATAATATAAGCAGATTGAAGACATGACTGTTGTGTTCTTGATATTCTTGTTCTCTTCTCAAAAACACGTTTACTGCCTCAGAAATGTAAGCCTAACTGTCCATGAGAACACTCAACAAAACATTCTTCTGGTTATTAGCACAGAGAGTACCACATAGGCATGCACATTTTACTGTGGTTTGTGTAGCATCTATGTTAAAGTACTTTCCTTTATTCAATAAGGAAAGGTACTGTGTTCTGTGAAAAGAGTATATGAAAATACAGAAAGGTAATGAGGAACTGTGTTCCTGAACCAAAATAAAGCAATTCTAAAGCAGAGCTTACTGAAAGTGGTTTGAAGATGAAGTCTTTTGTGAGACATGTAGTTGTTGTCTTCTCAAATGCACACGTTTACCACCTAAGATATTTAAGATACATTTACATGGGAACACTTAATGAAATACTGACCTGATTATTGACACAGAGTGAAACGCACAAGCATGCATACAGTAATGTGTTTGGTGTAGTGTCTATGTTAAAGTATTTTCTTTCAGCTTTTAGGAATTGTACTGTGTTCTATGAATTGCATTCAGGAAAATACAGGAAACTAATGAAGAAATGTGTTCCCATACGAAAATAAAAAAAAATTGTAAAGCAAAGCATATTGAATGAGGTTTGAAGATAATGACTTTTGTGAGAAACGTTCTTGTTGTCTTCTCAAAAACACATTTTTAAAACCTAAGACATTTAAAGCTGTACATGGGAACACTCAACAAAACAATCTTCTGGTTATTAGCACAGATAAAAACACACAGACGTGCATATTGTGCTGTTTGGTGTAGCCACTATGTTAAAATACTTCCTTTCAGCTATTAATAATTGTACTGTGTTCTGTGAATCGTGTATAGCAAAATATAGGAAAGTAATGATTGACAGCTCCAGTGCTGCCCACATTACCAAGCTCGGGCATAGGCCTGGGGGATTAAATAAAGACTGAAACTTGGGTCATCTGTTGTGAGAGAATGTCAATGCCTTTACTGAACAGGTTCAATATATACACCAAGCCAGGGAAGGAAATACATAAACTCAGGATAAAACAGGAACTCAATTGGAGGGGCAATGGGATGTCAAGTGTAAATTCCCTTCTTGGGGTACCATACATTAGTCAGGATGTGAAAAAGCAGGAACTCAAATGGGGGGCAATAGAATGCCAAGTATAAATTCCCTTCCTGGGGCACCATGCCTTAGTCAGGATTTTTGATCCTAGAGGAACCACAGAATGCTACTTAGTAGACAGCAGCATAAGGAAAGGCTCAGCCAGAGCATAACAGCTCTTTAGGGTCCTACAAGTCTCCCGTTTTTTATTTTATAGGCAAATAGCATCTGTCTTAGGTCACCTTCTGTCAATACCAATTACCTGTCATTGGAAATCCCTGCCAGCCTCAGGGTCCCTGTCTTAGGTAGGTAAGGACTACAAAGGAGTTGCCTGTCATTGACTAACTATTCTCAGTAAAAGCTGAGCCAAACCTGGGCAGAAGGGTTCTCTTGTGCCAGCAACATGAGCACCTGCTTAGTAACTGCCTGGGACTGGATCTACTGTCTGTGAAAGCAGCAAAGAAATATCAATCCTGATGTGACTGCCCAAAGGCTAGGACTCCCAGAGAAAAGAAACCTCTAGCCTATCTTTTAAGGAGCCTTCTGGTCAGTTTGAGTCCTGCTAGAAATTTCTCTCCATAGAGAGGCTGCACACAAGTAACATTAATATTAACATAAAGAAATTGTTGGTTTCTCAGAATTAGCAGCAGCTTTTCCAGTAGTCTTGTTGGTGGGAACTACAACTGACCAAGTCAAGCTGCTTAACCCTATTGACATCTGAACAAGGCTCCAGTAGATCTCCACTTGGTTGAGGCTGCATACTGACAGGTTGCACACAATGCTCAGGAATCCAAACAGGACTTTCAGCATCTTTAGTAAAAACACAAACAGAACCTCTCACCCTGACTTATACAGGGTCAGGGCCTTTCCATACACCTGATGACATTTCTTTCCATTTCACTGAGCCCAGTGCCTTCTGTGCTCATTTTCAATGTCTGTTTGCTGCAGGTAATGCATCCTTATTCACTAATAAAAAGTTTAAAATATATAAAATAAAGGATAATCTTGCATGAGGTGAGGTGAACGCCTCCCTTTTTGTTTTTTCAAGATAATTTTTTAAAGTGTGCTCTTTCCACTATAGCCTGGCCTTGTGGATTATAAGGAACCCGGTCTTATAGGTAATATTATATTCATCACAAAATTTATTAAAGGACACACTACCATAGGCTGGGCCATTATCAGTCTTTATTTGGCGGGGAACCACAAAATAGGCAAATGTCTGTAGGCAATGGTTCTTAACATCTTTTATTTTTTCCCCACTGTGAGCTGAGACAAAAATCATACCAGAAAAGGTATCAATGGTAACATGGATGAAGTGTAATTTCCCAAACGAGGGAACATGTGTAACATCCATTTGCCAAATATCATTGGGTGCAAGACCTCGAGGATTCACTCCCAAATTAGGGAGGAGATAAACTGAGCACAGTGAGGGCAGTGAGTAACGATTTGAACAGCCTGTTCTCTGGTAATGTCACAACGAAATTTCAAGGAATTTGCATTAAGATGAAATTTATTATGCATAGCAACAGCTTTTTCATAATTAGTGACTAAATTTAAGGCAAGTAAAATTTGTTTGGTGTGAAAATCAGCCTCACTATTACCTTGGGCCACAGGGCCTGGCAACAATGAATGTCCTGGAATATAACCCACAACCACAGGCAAAGTTCACTGCCATAAAAGAGCTTGCATCTGCAATAGGTAAAAGCAAATTGAAGACACAGGTGCCATATAAGATGCAGTCTTCAAGGGTTCCATAATTTGAGAAACATATACACTATCAGTATATATGTTGCAAGCTTCATTTGGAAACAAAGTACCAATTGTATGGCCTTTAGCTCTGCTAATTGTGCAGAGCAATTGGTCATCTGTAAGGTCTCAACTCTACTTTGGGAAACAACTTCAGCCCTACCATTGGAGGATCCATCAGTAAATACTAGGCGAGCCTGATTCAAGGGCTGATTGGAAATAATTTTTGGAAAAAACCACCAGGTGGAGCTTAAAAAACTGACACCACTTACTATCTTGATAATGATTATCAAATTAGCTATTAATGGTATAAACAAACAAGGCCCAATCAAGATAATTTTGAGATGAAATTTGGATCTGATCCTTATTATAAGGGGTAATAAACATATCTGGTTCTTTACCAAGTGTTTGTAGGCTTACTTTATGGGCTTTAAGCAACAAGGAAACCACTGCCTGTGGGTAAGATGAAACAAACTTGGAGGGTGAAGCTTGCAAGTGAACCCATAAAATAGGGCCCTCCTGCCAAAAGGCACCCATTGGGGAATGTTTTGATGCAAAAACCACAAATAACAGTTTCCTTGAATAGTCTACATAATTTAAATGAGCTTGTTCTAGAGTTTCCTGTACCATTTTCAAGCATTCCCTGGCCTCTTCATTTAATTGTCTGGAGGAAGTGAGTGATGCATCTCCCTTAAGAATATCAAAGATAGGTTTTAACTGTCCTGTGCTTAATTGTAAGGAAGGCCTTAGCCAATTTATGTCTCCTAATAAATGTTTGATAATCATTTAAAGTTTTCAGAGTATCTATTCTAATTTGTAACTTTTGAGGTCAAATTCCCTTTTGTAATAATTCATGTCCTAAATATTGATATGGAAAATTCTTTTGAACCTTCTCGGGGGCAATAACCAACCCAATGGCTTGCAAGCCATTTTGCAGTTCGGCATAGGCCTCATAAAGCTCTTTTTCTTCCCTAGCTCCAAGTAGAATATCATCCATAAAATGAATTATATACATGTATGGATGTCTTCTCCTTAATGGTTGAAGAGTAGTTGCCACATGGACTTGACACATGGTGGGACTATTAGCCATCCCTTGGGGCAGCATCACCCAATGATATTATGGGATGATTCCTTAAAGTTGACTGAGGGAATACTAAATGCAAAGTGTTCGCAATCCTGAGGATGCAAGGGTATGGTAAAGAAACAATCCTTCAAATATATCACTAACATGTGCCAATTTTTTTGGAATAGCAACTGGTGTAGGCAATCCAAGTTGAGTAGCCCCATTGGCATCATAGTTTTATTAATTTCCCTTAAATCTTGTAATAATCTCCATTTTCCTGATTTTTTTCTTAACAACAAATATAGGGGTATTCCAGGGGGATATTGATGGGATGATATGTCCGGCCAAAAGTTGTTCTTGTACCAATAAATGAGCTGCCTCCAATTTTTCCTTAGATAAGGGCCACTGTTCAATCCACATGGGCTCGTTGGATTTCCACATGATTGTAATGGTTTAGGAGGCTCCACAGTGACCTTTAATATAAATTTCCTATTCCAGTTTTGTCTTTATGGTGTCTGACTATCTGACATCCTTTGACAACACTATAGGGTCTTCCTTGTAATATTTCCCTAATCCTTTCCCAGGAATATATCCTTGCTTTTTCATCATACCCTGAACTCGTTGGGTTGTGAGAACAGCTCCCATGTCCTTAAGTACATCTTGACCCCATAAATTAATGGGGAGATGTTCTAAGACAAATGGTTGAAACCATCCCTCATGTCCTTCCTCATCTTGCCATTTGAAGATCTTACTACTCTTGAGGGGTGTGGCAGCTGTACCCATTCCTTGTAAGGTGGAAGAGGACCTATCCAGGGCCAGCTACTAGGCCAAGATGTTTTAGATATCACAGTAGTATCTGCACCAGTATCCAGAATTCCTTTCATAGGCTTTCCATCAACCCAAAGGGCAAGGGTAGGGTAGTCCTTGAGGGTAGAAACCCAGAAGGCAGCAGTCCCTGTGGATCCAAATCCTTCATAACCTCTATTATCCTTAATTGTAGCATGTTTAGTGGGTAACTGCGGCAAGAGAACTAGCTGAGCAATTCTATCTCCCTGTGGAATAACTACAATTCCCTATCCACAGTAACCATAATTTTAATTTCTCCAGCAAAATCTGAGTCTATTACTCCCAGTAGGATCCTAATTCCCTTCAACACGGCACTGCTGAGTCCTAGGAGAAGGCCTACACCCCTTGAAAGGATGGGGCCATACACTCCAGTACCTAATGCTTGAGGGCCCATTTGAGGTGTCAATATTGCTCTGGTGGAGGAATGGAGGTCCAATCCTGCACTTCCTGGGATACCTCTGACAAGGTCTTTGACATAAAGGGGTTGGTTTGATGCACAAACTGAACTGGAGTAGGGGTAATAGTGGTATTCATGGCTCTGTACACTTTGGTTTGTGGGCCCTGTTTCCCAAAGCCAGGACAGTGCAGCAGTTAGCATCTGATTTTGACCTGCATTCATTACTCCAATGATGGCCTCTTCGGCAGCGAGGGCACAGGCCAGGACCTATAATCCCCTTGTTCCCTGGACAATCCCTCTTAAAATGTCCAGCTTGGCCACATCCAAAGTAAGTTTTTTTCTTGCTAGTTCCCTTTTGAACGGCAGCTGCGAATGCTTGTCCCATAATAAAATTTCCATCAATTTCCTTGCAAACTCTAATATAATCATGTAAGGTTTTTGATCTATGTGGTCTAATGGCTTCTTTATACCATTTATTAGCATTTTTGAAAGCTAACTGTTTTACTACAGGCATGGCGGTAAAACATGTCCCCAAACAATTTTTCTGCTAACTGGAGTAGTTTCTTCACAAATTCTTCGAAAGGCTCAGAGGGTCCCTGGACCACCTTGGATAGTTGACCTCCAGCCGCCTTATTAACAAATGGCTGCAGTGGCAATTTGGGCATAAACGGCAGGATCATAATGAATCTGCTGACGAAGAGCAGCATATTGTCCTGATCCAGTTAGCATTTCCAGATTTCTCTGGGGCTGCCCTGCCTGTGCATTTAATGTTACTAAGGTAACGCATTGTTCCTGATATTCTCTCCTCCACAGTAAATAGTCTCCCTCACTCAACATCGCACGGCATAGTTGTTGCCAGTGTCCTGGTGTTAAGTTAAAGGTGCTCTAGGACTCAAGAATTGCCAAAGTAAAGGGTGCCAAGGCCCCATAGGAGGAAACTGATTCTTTAAGGCTCTTTAATTCCTTAAAAGACAAAGGCATATGCTGCCTAAACCTTTGCCCAGCGTCATTGGGGTGAGGGACTTCCATTATACTGTAAGCATAATTGGAACCTGTTTTAGAAAAGAATCACCTCCTTCTTAGGGATGGGCTCTGCTACCCACCAATCCTTCAGGGAGCATTCATCATATGCTGGAGGAGCAGTGGTCTCTGGAGAGTCCACAAAATGGGTTTTTACTAGGTGGTCGCTCTCCTTTCCAATCCTTTCCCTTTTGGACCTTGCATTTCTTTAATCTTTCTTTTAAATAAGCTGTTTCCTTTTCTAAAGTTTCTTCCTCATCCTCAGAGCTGGAGCTATTCTCCATCTCATACAAGGATTCCTTACCTGCATCATCCTGTGCCAATACTTGTAGGAAGGAACTCACATGGCATGATCAAAGCTCACTCACGTAGCGCTGCTTTCAGTTTGATCCTGCATCACTTCTCCAATATGTTCCACTCTCTGCACTGGCCAGCCGGCTCCTTCCAGGAGTGATCCTGTCAGGTTCTCCTCTCTTTCCCGATCTTGGTTGGACCTCCACTTGACAGCTCCAGCGCTGTTCATGGTACCGAGCTCAGGCGTAGGCCTGGGGAATTAAAGAAAGACTTAGACTCGGGTCATCCATTGTGAGAGAATGCCAATGCCTTTACTGAACAGGTTCAATATACTCACCAATTCAGGAAGGAAAAACACAAACTCAGGAAAAAACAGGAACTCAATTGGGGGCAATGGGATGTTAAGAGTAAATTCCTTCCTGGGTATCATCCTTCAATAGGATGTTTTGTTGGATGTCAACAGTAAATTCCCTTCCTGGGGTACTATGCATTAGTCAGGATGTGAAAAAGCAGGAACTCAACTGGGGGGGCAATAGGATGACAAATATAAATTCCCTTCCTGGGCACTATGCCTTAGTCAGGATGTTTTGATCCTAGAGGAACCACTGAATGTTACTTAATAGACAGTATCATATGGAAAGGCTCAGCCAGGGCATAGCAGCCCTTTGCGGTCCTACAAATGACGAACTCTGTTCCCATACCAAAATAAAGCAATTACAAAGAAGAGCATAAGGAATGCGGTTTGATGATGATGTCTAACTGAGAAAAATTCTTGTTGTCTCTCTAAAACACATATTTATTACCTAAGAAATTTAAACCTAACTGTACCTGGAAACACTCAACAAAGCACTCTTCTGGTTATTACCACAGAGAGTAACGCCCAAGCTGTTAGTCTGTAGAGGATACGGTTTTTTACCATAGAGGATACAGTTGTGTATCCTCTATGTTAAAGTACTTTTCTTTCTACTGTAGGAAATTGTAGTGTTTGCTGTGAAACATGTATGTGAAAATACAGGAATATAACTGCAAACTCTGTTCCCATACCAAATTAAAGCAATGTGGAAGTAAAGTATGTTCAAAGTGGTTTTAAGATGATATTTATTCCCTGGGAGCTCTGGGGGGTCTGGTTGTTTGATATTGTTATTCTTCCTCTGGGGTTGCAAACCCCTTCAGATCCTTCAGTACTTTCCCTAACTCCTCTACTGGGGTCCCTGTGCTCAGTCCAATGGTTGACTGTGAGCATCCACATCTGTATTTGTCATGCTCTGGCAAAGCCTCTCACAAGACATCTATATCAGGCTCCTGTCAGCAAGCACTTCTTGGTATCTGCAATAGTGTCTGGGTTTGGTGTCTGTATATTGGATGAATCTCCATGTAGGGAAGTCTCTGGATGGCCTTGCCTTCAGTCTCTGCTCCACACTCTGTCCCCATATTTCCTTTAGACAGGAGTAATTCTGAGTTAAAAATTTAGAGATGAGTGGGTGGCCCCATCCCCTAACCAGGGACATTGCTTACCACCAACCAAAGAGTACACATGGAGGGACCCATGGCTCCAGCTGAGTATGTAGCAGAGGATGGTCTTATTTGGCATCAATGGGAGGAGAGGCCCTTGGTCCTATGAAGACTCGATGTCATGGTTGGTGATTCCCTCAGAAGTTCTTTTATCATTGAGAATAGCTTTTGCTATCCTGGGTTTTTTGTTATTCCAGATGAATTTGAGAATTGCTCTTTCTACCTCCTTGAAGAATTGTGTTGGAATTTTTAAGGGAATTGCATTGAATGTAAGATTTTTGGTAAGATTTTTACTATGTTATTCTTGCCAATCCCTGAGCATGAGAGATATTTTCATCTTCTGAGGTCTTATTCAATTTTTTTCTGAGAGACTTGAAGTTCTTGTCATACAGATTTTTCACTTGCTTGGTTTTAGTAATATCAAGATATTTTGTATTATTTATGACTATTGTGAGGGGTATTGTTTCCCTAATTTCTTTCTCAACCCAATTATACTTTGTGTTGAGGAAGTCTACTGATTTGTTTGAGTTATTTTTATATCCAGCCACTTTGGTGAATTTGTTGATCAGCTGTAGGAGTTCTCTGGTGCAATTTTGGGAGTCGATTACTCTCATGTCATTTGAAACTAGTGATATCTTGACTTCTTCCTTTTCAATGTGTATCTCTTTCACCTCCTTTTGTTGTCTAATTGATGTGGGTAGAATTTTGAGTAATATATTGAATAAATAGGGAGAGAGTAGGCAGCCTTGTCCTGTTCCAGATTTTAGTGGGATTGCTTCATGTTTCTCTCCATTTAGTTTGATGTTAGCTACTGGGTTCCCTGTATATTACTTTTATTAAGTTTAGGTATATGCCTTGAATTCCTGATCATTCCAAGACTTTTAACATGAAGGGGTGTTGCATTTTGTCAAAAGCCTTTCCACAACTAATGAGTTGCATTAGTTGTGCATCCCTGCATCCCTGAGTTGAAGCCTACTTGATCATGGTGAATGGTTGTTTTGTTGTGTTCTTGGATTCAGTTTGCGCTTCACTCCCATCTCACCCCTACCTCACCCTGTCCAGCATCTGTGTTCCCTAGGGCATCAAGTTTCTATAGAATTAAGTGCACCCTTTACCATTGTGGCCGTACAAGGACGTCCTCTGCTCTACATTTGCCTGCCACCAGGGCAGATCAATGTATATTTGAATTTATGGGTAAACTTGTGGTGAACTTTTTACCATGTGATCATATTCTGAAAGATGTGTAAGTACTGATGACAAAGAGAAAGAGGAAAATTTTAAAACAGAACTAAACTGAACTCAACAAGATTTTGAAAGTAAAGGCATAGCAATGGGAGTAATGGCATTAGCAGTAAGGGCATTATGATTGTTACATCAGTGTAGGAGGAAATAGCAAGATTAAGAGAGAAGAGCGCAGAGAGAACTTTTTAGAGAATAAGAGAGAACTTTCTTGAGGAACTCCTTGGAGAACTTTTTAGAGAGACCTTTTTCTCAGAGAAGAACTTTTGTAGAAACTTTTGGAAAATTGAAGAACTTAGAAATAAAGGCTAAAATCACTTTTCAAAGTGTCTTTCTTTTCTTCCTGAGTCTTCAACCAGCAGGCTGGAAGTTAGAACCTTGCAGTACCTGTGTAGATAGAACAAAGGCTGCTTTACTTAGTCCCCCTCTGTTTCACATGAGATGGCAAATGCCAGTAATTGAGGCTTCTGACCTCAGAGGAACTCAGACAGACAGGTCAGCTACTGAAGCAGAGTGACTTAGACATAAAATAGGTAAATGTTTTGTTATTATACAGCAACCCCAATATCTCCCAAGACCAAGTCTTGCCCTGCTGATGCTTTTCCTCCTCTGCTGCCTCAAGAGGAATCAACAAGAAAAAAAAAGAACAACAGTGCAATAAATATGGGTATGTTTTGCCTTCATTTTCATTTGAATTCTAGAAATCCCAAATTTTTTTCCTTATTTCTTCCCTGACCAAGTGATCACTGAATAGATAGTTGTTCAGTTTCCATGAGTATTTGGACTTTTGTTGTTTCATTTGTTATTGAATTTCACCCTTATTCCATGGTAATCTGATAGAATATAAGGGGTTATCTCAATCTTCTTGTGTCTGTAAAGGCTTGTTTTGTGTCTGAGTATATGCTCAGTTTTGGAGGTAGTTCCATGAGGTGCTGAGAAGGGGGTATAATCTATCGTTTTGGGGTGAAATGATTTGTAGATATCTGTTAAATCCATTTGGTTTATAACATATGTTAAATTTTGTCATGGTTTAGTTTTTGTTTTAATGCCTTGTCCTTTGGTGAGATTTGAGTGTTGAAATTTTCCACTATTATTTTATAGGGTTCAGTGTGTTTAGTAAGAGCCCACATTTAAAAAAGAAGTTTTAGTAAAGGTTTTTTTGTTTGTTTGTTTGTTTTTGTTTGGTTGGTTTTTTTTAACCAATGAAGGTACTCTCGCATTGTAGCATATATATTTTGAATTGAAACTTCTTCCTGTTGGATTTTTCCTTTGGTGGGTATAAAGTGTCCTTCCCCATCTCTTTTGATTACTTTTGGTTGAAAGTCTATTTTATTGGATATTAGAGTGGTTACTCCAGCTGATTTCTTGGGACCATTTGCTTGGAAAAAGTTTTCCAGCCCTTTACTCTGAGGTAGAGTCTATCTATCTTTGTTGTTGAGGACTGTTTCTTGCATACAGCAGAATGATAGGTCCTGTTTACATGCTCAGTCTATTAATCTGTATCTTTTTATTGGAGGAATTGAGTCTGTATTTATTGAGGAATTAATCTGTATTGTATTTATTGAGGAATTAATCTGTATCTTTTTATATGGAGAAATACTAAGAGATGAAGAAAATGAACAACACAATCCTAGATATAAAAATTGTATAGAAACAATAAAGAAATCACAAATGGAGGGAACCCTGGGGATGGAAATCCTAGGAAAGAGAACAGGAACTGCAGATATAAACATTACCAAAGAATACAAGAGATAGAAGAGAAAAATCTCAGAAATAAGAATGTCATAGAAGATATTGATACATTGGTCAATGTAAATAACAAGTGTAAGGAGTTCCTAACCTAAAACATCCAGAAAATTTGGGACACAATGAAAAGAAATCCTAAGAATAATAGGAATAGAAGAACATAGGCATATATTTTTCAACATGTACTTTTAAAGGGTTCAACATCCCCTCTAGTCTGCCATCAACTTGGGGTATTGGAAAAGAAAGATTATTAGGGTATGGAGGAGGTGGGCTTATTTAGAAATAGATCTTTGGAGTGATTCCAATATTCCTTGGTCTTAGTCTAGTCCACTAGCAAACACCAAACACAAATCAGCAGCTTCAGTCCTGTTCACTCAGCAGAAACCACACACAGAGAATTATACTTTTCATTTTACAGTGATAGCATTCTGGACATAGAATAAATGTATGTAAATAAATGTTTGTTAAATTCAGAACATTAGTAAGTGTGTATGTGAATGTACTATAATTGGAAAATTTAACAGGACAGAATCTATAAGGCATAGATTCAAGAATGATGATCTGTATCTAATTTGTACATTATCTTGTGCATTACTGTGATCAATTTAAGCTTTTGTAATGGAACAGAATTTTAAAACAGTGAGTTATCTGAGGAAATTATCAACAGTTCTTGTAACTACTCAAATTCAGGTGGGTACATAAAACTATTATGCCAGAAAAGTATGTTGTTGACAAATCTGTGGAATCATCTTCTATGCTTCATTTTGATGTGTAGTCGCTTCCTTCACACTAACTGCTAGTGATCATTTGAAGAAAGAAGTTGCTCTCAGTGTTTTGATTTAATACTTCTTAGCTATTATAGTTAGAGGTCAGTCACTCAATTTCATGCCCTACTGTGCTCAGCTCTACCAATACACCAAGATTTACTGCCCCCAAAAATCTTGGAACCTGTACATACTTTTAAATCTTGTAAAAGGCTCACAGAATCTCTTTATCTTAGGATGAAGAAAGTGGGCATAGCAGTGATCTTAATTAATTTTGTCATGTAAAATACAGTGGAGTCTCATGGTAAGCCAATTATATGTGGAATAATAACTGATGATTAATGTATTATTCATACTTTGTGTTTAGAAAGCAGGGGAAATGCCAACAGCACACATTTGCAACATTCAAACCTAGTTTTGCAGTTGCAAAAGTATTTCATGTGAGTATTTATATTTTAGGACATCATCTTGAAAAAACTTATACCATTTGTTGGATTATTTCCTTTACGTTTCCCTATTTATTTATTTATTTATTTATTTATTTATTTATTCATTTTATATCTCAATCACTGCTTCCTATCCCTGGGTTCCCTCACTCCCTTCCTACTCCCTTCCTCCATTACTTTCTTTTCTCAGAGGATGCCCACCCAGTACCTCCTCACCCTGGGATATATATCAAGTGTCTGTAGGTTTAGGAGGCCCGACATCCCACTGAGGCCAGACAAGGCAGCCCATTAGGAGAATGGATTCCACAGACAGGCAAAAGCTTTAGGGACATCCCCCTCTCCAGTTATTGGGGACTCACAGAGAGACTGAGTTGCACATCTGCTACATAAGTGTCAGGGCAGTCAGTCCAGCCTGTGTATGCTATTTGGTTGATTTTTCAGTCTCTAAGAGATCACATTAATTGGATTTTTTGGTCTTCCTATAGAATTTCTATGCCCTTTGATGCCCTCAATATTTTCACTAACTCTTTCATTAAAGTCGCTGAGCTCTGCCCAAAGTTTCTCGGCGTGTGTGTGTGTGTGTCTGCATCTGTTTCAATCAGCTCCTGAGTGTAGTCTTTCAGAGGACAGTTATCCTAGGCTTCTGTCTACAAGCATAATAGAGTATCATAAATAGTGTCAGGGACTGTTTCTTTCCTACGGGATGAGTCCCAATTTGAGCCAGTTATTAGTTAGTTATTCCCTCAGACTCTGTTCTATCTTTGTCTCTTCAAGAAAATTTTAAGGCTGAAAGTTTGTGGGTAGGTTGCTGCCCTTATCCCACCACTGGGAGTCTTGTCTGGTAACAGGAGGTGGCTTCTTTAGGTTCCATACCTCCCAATAACAGAACTCTCAGTTAGTGACTCCCAAATCTTCAATTTCTTTTCATTCTACTGGCCCTCTTTTCCCTGGCTCCTCAATCAGCTGATTCCCCAAACCCTCTCACCATCCCTTCTCTAATTCAGTTACCTTATGCCATATGCCTCTAATAACAATTTTATTTCCACTTCTGACTGAGATTCAAGCCTTCTTACATGGGCCTTCCTTGCTATTTAGGTGTTTGGAGTTGTGAATTGAAGTATAGTTATCCTGTGCTTTATGACTAATATCCATTGTTTTTGACATTTAATATTCTTTTTTTTTCATTTTTTATTGGATATTTTATTTACATTTCAGATGTTATCCCCTTACAACATTCCCCGCCCTGCCAAGGAACCCCAATCCCCTTGCCCCTCCTCCTGCTTCTCTGCGGATGTGCCCCTACCTACCCCCTCACTTCCACCTCCTCACCCTCGAATTTCATCCCCCTGCATCTCACACTCAGTCACTGTGCACTCACAGTCACTCATGGTTATCCCCTGCCTCACACACTCCAGAGAGATGAGGTTTGTAGGAAAGTCTCCCTTCTCCTTCTAGACCAAGGATCTAGAGATGACCAGGTTAGCATTTTGTCCGTGTGTAGAGAGCATGGACTGATGTCACCCCTCATTAACATGGAAAAGGTATGAGTTCTCAACATGAAAGGCAACATGGGAATACGGGCACCTGGGTCTTCCTTACGAAACGTAGAATCACATTCGATATTCTCATACATTTTTTCTATGTTTGTCTTCATTTTAACCAAAATTTTTCCACAAATATTTTACACTTCTTCAACAAATTTTCTATATCTTAATTTTTATCATTAATTTTTAAAATGATGTCTCAATTTTATCAATTTTTTTCCATACAAATATTGAATTTTTTTCTGAAATTTTTTCTTAAATCACATTCACTTTTATAATAATTTTTCAATGTCAATCTTCAATGTTTTTACGGGTTTTTCTACAAAGTTTCAATTTTTGATACAAATTTTTCCTCTGTCCCACCTCTCAAATTTATGAATTCTTTGTTAATCATTATTGTTACATAAACAGGCATATATGTATGTGTGTATGTATATAATATATGTATGTATATAATGTATGTATGTATGTATATAATGTATGCATATAATATACATATATAATGTATGTATGCATATAATACATGTATATAATATATGTATGTATATAATGTATGTGTATATGTATGTATGTGTGTGTATGTATGTATGTATTTGTGTATGTATGTATATAATGTATTATGTATGTGTGTATGTATGTACATATGTATATAATGTGTGTATGTATATAATATATGTATATATAATATATATATATATAATGTATGCATGCATGTATATAATATATATGTACGTATGTACATAGTGTATGTATGTATGTATATGTGTATGTATGTATGTACGAATGCATATGTGTGTGTATACATATTTAATATCAATTTCATGTGCTTCCTGCCTGATTTTAGTTGTACACTTGTATGTATTCATGTATGTATGTATGTATGTACATATGTAATTGAAAACATGGCTCAAAAATAATATCTACATATTAGTATCCATATTATTTGAAGATGACAATCACATCAAAACACATCAAAACAAATAAAAAAAAACACATCAAACAATCAGATGATAGGTCAATCACATACTATGTAGCTAATATTCATGTTTTTGACATATGAGTTAATATTAATGTCTAACCAATATGTGCATAGAGTATTAAAATAACAGTGTCACAGATGACTACATCATAATTAAAATAGTACATAGGTTCTGTCAAAGTTTAAGCTTTAATATTTCTTCTCTGAGGTAAACATGTATTAAAATCTGTTCATATGTTCTTAATAGTGAAAAAAATACTTATAGATATTGCAGATATAGTACTTTGAATGTCTTTAGAAGAATTATGGTACTAAATGGAGGTCTCCATTTATGACTTGTTGACTTATAGTGGTGTTTTCAGAGATCAGCAGAGTACTCACAAAAAGTAGTTATTAAATCCATGTAATCAATGATCTGTTATTAAATCCATGTAGTCAATGATCTGTTATTAAATCCATGTAATCAATGATCTGATCTTCAATCCATGCAATCAATGATCTGTGATTAAATCCATATAATCAATGATCTGTTATTAAATCTGTATAATCAATGTATATGTATAATTATATACATATAGAAATATATTAATTATTCATATACATTTAATTTTTTCCATGTAAATGTTCAATTTTATCAGAAATTTTCCTTAAATCACATTCAATTTCATAAGAACTTTTTTTCTTATCAATCTTCAATATTTTTAGGAATTTTTAAAAACAGATTCAAATTTGTCATAATTTTTTTGTTATCATTTTAATCAAATTTTTTGGTACATGTTTTATATTTTTCATTAAATTTCCACTATTTATCTTAATTTTATCATTCTTTTTTCATCAATATCTTCAATTTTATCAAACATGTTTGCCATGCAAACATTTAATTTTATCAGAAAATTTCCCTAAATAACATTCAATTTCATAAGATTTTTTTTCAGGTCAATCTTCAAATTTTAGGAATTTAAAAAAAAATGTTTACATTTTTTCATACAAGTTTTTCTGTGTTTGTCATCATTTTAATCTAACTTTTTCTACATACATTTTGCAATTTTTCATCAAATTTTCACTATTTATCTTAATATTTATCACTAGTTTTTGCAACAATGTCTTCAATTTTATCAAACATTTTTAATATGCAAATGTTCAATTTTATCAGATATTTTTCTTAAATCACATTCAATTTCATAGGTAGGTTTTTCCATGTCAATCTTCAGGGGTTTTTTGGAATTAAAAAAAAAAATTTTCAATCTTTTCATTCTTTTTTTTTGTATTTGTCATTTTAATCAAAAAAATTTCATATGTTCTGTATTTTTTCATCAAATTTTCACTGTTTATCTTAATTTGTATCACTAGGTTTTTCAACAATGTCTAAAAATTCATCAAACGTTTTTTCATGCAAATATTCAATTTTATTAGAAAATTTCCATAAATCACAATGAATTTCAGAAGAAAAATTTTCCTTTTGAATCTTCATTTCTTCAGGAAAAAATTTTTTTATAACAGATTCAACTTTTTCAGATTTTTTTTTGTATTTGTTATCATTTTAATCAAAAATTTCCATAAGTGTTTTGTATTTTTTCATCAAATTTTCACTATTTGTCTTAATATTTATCACTATATTTTCAACAATGTCTTCAATTTCATCAATTTTTTTCACATATGTCTTGCATTTTTCATCAAATTTTCACTATTTATCTTAATTTTTATCACTAGTGTTTTCAACAATGTCTTCAATATCATCAAATATTTTTCCATGCAAATATTCAATTTTATCAGAAAATTTCCTTAGATCACCATGAATTTCATAAGAAAAATTTTCTTTCTTAATCTACAATTTTTAAAGAAATTTTTAAAAAAGGATTCAACTTTTTCATACATGTTTTCTATTAGTAATCATTTTAATCAAATTTTTTCATATATATTTTGCATTTTTTCATGAAATTTTTATTCATCTTAATTTTTATCACTAGTGTTTTAAGAATGTCTTCAATTTTATCAAATTTTTTTTCCATTCAAATATTCAATTTGATAATAAATTTTCCTTAAATCACATTCAATTTCATAAGAAATTTTTACGTTGTCAATCTTCACATTTTTTTGTAAATTTTTAAAAAGATTCAACTTTTCATACATGTTTTTCAGTTGGTCATCATTTTAATCAAATTTTTTCCATATACATTTTTTGTTTTTTAATCAAATATTCACTATTTATCTTAATTTTTATCACTAGTTTTTCAACAATGTCTTCAAATTCATCAAACAGTTTTTCATGAAAATATTGAATTTAATCAGAGATTTCCCTTAAAACACAATCAAATTCCTAAGAAATTTTTTGCTTGTTAATCATCATTTTTTTTTAGGAATTTTTGTAACAGATTCAACTTTTACATATACTTTTTTTGTATTTGTCATTATTTTAATCAATTTTTTTATATATATTTTACATTTTTTCATGAAAATTTCACTATCTTAATTTTATCACTAGTTTTTTGAAAAATGTCTTCAAATTTATCAAATATTTTTTCTATGCAAATATTCAATTTTATCAGAAATTTTCCTTAAATCACATTCAATTCCATAAGAAATTTTCTCCTTATCAATCTTCAATTTTTCATGAAATGTTTTAAAAAAGATTCAATGTTTACATACATTTTTGTATTTGTCATCATATTAATCCAATTTTTCATATATGTTTTGTATTTTTTCATCAAATATTTACTATCTTAATTTTTATCACTATTTTTTTCTACACTGCCTTCAATTTCATCAACATTTTATCCATGCATATATTCAGTTTTATCAGAAATTTTCCTTAATCACATTCAGTTTCATAAGAAATTTTTTCCGTTTCAATTTTTATTTTTTAAGAATATTTTCATACAATTTTAACCTTTTCATACATTTTTTGTAATTGTCATCATTTTAATTGAATTTATTCCATAAATGTTTTGTATTTTTATGTCAAATTTGCACAATTAATTTTAATTTTTATCTCTAGATTTTTCAACATTTTCTTCAAATTTATCAAACATTTTTTCCATGCAAATATTCAATTTTTTCAGAAATTTTCCTTAAGTCACAATCAATTTTACATGAAAATTTTTGCTTGTCAATCTTCATCTTTTTATAACATATTCAACTTTTCATATACTTTTTTGTATTTGTATTTTTGTATTTTTTTGTATTTTTAATTTTAATAAAATTTCATTCATTTCACATTTTCTCTTTTTATCTTAATTTTTTTCACTAGTTTTTTGAACAATATCTTCAATGTTATCAAATTTTTTCCATGTAAATATTCAATTTTATCAGAAATTTATCTTAAATCACATTCAGTTCCATAAAAATTTTTTTTAGAAATTTTTTTTAAATTCAATTTTTCATACTTTTTTTGAATTTGTCATTTTTATCAATTTTTTTCATATAAATTTACAATTTTTTCATGAAATTTTCACTATTTATCTTAATTTTTATCTTTAGTGTTTTAAACAATGTCTTTAAATTTATCAAATATTTTTCCATGCCAATATTTAATTTGATCAGAAATTTTCCTTAAATCACATTCAATTTTATAAGAAATTTTTTCTTTTGCATTTCTCAATTTTTTAAAGAATATTTTTTTAGACAGTTTCAACCTTTTCATATTTTTTTTGTAATCGTCATCATTTTAATCGAATTTTTTCCATATATGTTTTTTATTTTTACATATTTTCACTATTTATCTTAATTTTTATCACTAGATTTTTCAACATTGTCTTCAAATTTAACAAACATTTTTTCCATGTAAATATTCAATTTTATCAGAAATTTTCCTTAAAGCACAATCAATTGTATGAGAAAATTTTTGCTTGCCAATCTTCATTTTTTTAGGAATTTTTTAATAACAGATTCAACTTTTTCATATACTTTTTGGTATTTGTCACCATTTTAATCAAATTTTTTCATATAAGTTTTGCATTTTTTCATGAAATTTTAACTATTTACCTTAATTTTATCACTAGTTTTTTAACAATGTCTTCAAATTCATCAAACATTTTTTCCACGCATATATTCAATTTTATCATAAATTTTTCTTAAAAGCACAATCAATTTCATATGAAAATTTTTACTTGTCCATCTTCATTTTTTTAGGAAATTTTTATAAAAAATTCAACTTTTTCAAATACTTTTTTTGTATTTGTCATCATTTTAATCAAAATTTTTCATATATGGTTTGCATTTTTTCATGAATTTGTCACTGTTTATCTTAATTTTAATCACTAGTTTTTTCAGCAATGTCTTCATTTTCATCAACATTTTCTACATTAAATTTTTTTACATTAAATTTTATCAGAAATTTTGCTTAAATCACATTCAATTCCACAAGAAATTTTTTCCTTTTCAAGCTTCAATTTTTTTTTTAGGAATTTTTTTTTTAAAATATTCAATTTTTCATACTTTTTTTTGTATTTGTCATCATTTTAATTAAAATTTTTTCATATATGGTTTGCATTTTTTCATGAAATTGTCACTGTTTATCTTAATTTTAATCACTAGTTTTTTCAGCAATGTCTTCATTTTCATCAACATTTTCTACATTAAATTTTTTTACATTAAATTTTATCAGAAATTTTGCTTAAATCACATTCAATCCATAAGAAATTTTTTCCTTTTCAAGCTTCAATTTTTTTTTAGGAATTTTTTTTTAAAAATTCAATTTTTCATACTATTTTTGTATTTGTCATAATTTTAATCAAAATTTTTTCATATACATTTTGCATTTTTTCATGAAATTGTCACTGTTTATTTTAATTTTATCACTAGTTTTTTTGAACAATGTCTTCAATTTTATCAAATATGTTTTCCATGTAAATATTTAATTTTATCAGTGATTTTCCTTAAATCAAATTCAATTTCATAAGAAATTTTTTCCTTTTCAATTCTGAATTTTTGAAGAATATTTTTTAGACAGTTTTAACCTTTCATACATTTTTTGTAATCATCATCATTTTACTCAAATGTTTTCCATATGTGTTTTGTATTTTTACATCAGATTCGCCCTATTTATTGTAATTTTTATCACTAGATTTTTCAACATTGTCTTCAAATTTATTAAAGATGTTTTACATGCAAATATTCATTTTTTTTCAGAAATTTTCCTTAAAATCACAATCAATTTCATAAGAAAATTTTGCTTGTGAATCTTCAATTTTTGAGGATTTTTTTTATAACAGATTCAACTTTTTTCATATGCATTTTTGTATTTGTCACCATTTTAATCAAATTTCTTCATATATGTTTTGCATTTTTCATGAAATTTTCACTATTTAGTTTTTATCACTAGTTTGTTCAGCACTGTCTTCAATTTCATCAACAATTTTTACATGCAAATGTTCAATTTTATGAGAAATTTTCCTTAAAATCACATTCAATTCCATAAGAAATTTTTTGTTTGTCAAACTTTAAATCTTTTTTGTAAATTTTTAAAAAACATTCAACTTTTTCTTATAATTTTTTCATATGGTCATTATTTTAATCAATCTTTTTCCATCTATGTTTTGTGTTTTTTCATCAAACTTTTACTGTTTATCTTCATTTTTATCACTTGCTTATTGAAAACTGGCTTCAATTGTATCAAATATTTTTTCCATGTAAATATTCCATTTTATCTGAAATTTTCCTTAAATCACATTCAATTTTATAAGAAAATTTTTCCTTGTCAATCTTCAATTATTTTTAGGAAATTTTTAAAAAAGATTCAACTTTTTCTTATATTTATTTGTATTTGTCATCATATTAATCCATTTTTTTTCATATATGTTTTATATTTTTTTCATCAAATTTTCACTGTTTATCTTAATTTATATCACTAGTATTTAATTTTATCAAATATTTTTTTCCATTCAAATATTCAGTTTTATCAGAAATTATCCTTAAATCACATCCAATTTCATAAGAAATTTTTCCTTGTCAATCTTCAAATTTTTTTGTAAATTTATTTAAAAATATTCAAGTTTTTCATATATGTTTTGACCAATTGATGGTCATCATTTTAATCAAAAATTTTCTATATATGTTTTTGTATTTTTTTTACCAAATTTTCACTATTTATCTTAATTTTTTCCACTATTTTTCAATTATGTCTTCAAATTCATCAAACATTTTTCCATCCAAATATTCAATTTTATCAGAAATTTTCCTTAGAAAAATTTTGCTTGTCAATCTTCATTTTCTTAGTCATTTATTTTTATAACAGATTTCAAATTTTTCATATACTTTTTTGTATTTGTCATCATTTGAATCAAATTTTTTCATATAAGTTTTGCATTTGTTCATGAAAATTTTCAATTTCATAAGAAAATTTTTATTTGTCAATCATTATTTTAGAATCTTTTTATAACAGATTCAACTTTTACATATACTATATTTCATTTGTCATTTTAATTAAATTTTCTATATTTATCTTAATTTTTAAGATTAGTTTATTCAACAATGTTTTTTAAAATTATTAAACAATTTTCCATTGCACATATTCAAATTTATCAGAAATTTTCCATAAAAACACATCTAAATTCATAAGAAATCTTTTCCATGTCTTTTCAATTTTTGTAGGAATTATTTAGAAAATAGTTTCAATTTTTTTTCTGTTTGTCATCATTTTAATCATATCTCCCTTATGTTTTACATTTTTCATTAAAATTTTTCTATATTTAATCTTTATTTTTATCACTAGTTTTTTCAACAATGTCTTCAAAAATATCAAACAGTTTTTCCATGCACATATTCAATTTTATCAGAAATTTTCTTTAAATCACCTTCAATTTCATAGAAATTTTTTCCATCTCAATCTTCAATTTTTTTAGGAATTATTTAAAAAACAGTTTTTAATTTTTTCCTACATTATTTTCTGTGTATCATTTAAATCAAATCTTCCCTATATGCTTTATATCTTTTCAAATAATTCTTCTAGATTTATCATAATTATTATCACCATTTTTTCAAAAATGTCTTCAAATTTATTAAAAAATTTTTCCATGCACATATTCAATTTTATCAGAAATTTTTCTTAAATCACATTATTTCAGAAGAAATTTTATCCCTGTCAATTTTTTATTTTTTAAAAAGATTCAACTTTTTCATTCATTTTTTTTGTATTTGTAATTATTTTAATCATACTTTTTCCTTGTGTGTTTTGTTTTTTTCATCAAATTTTCACTATCTTAATTTTTATCACTAGTTTTTTCAACAATATCTTCAATTTATCAAACATTTGTTACATGCAAATATTCAATTTATTTTAGAAATTTTCCTTAAATCACATTCAATTTCATAAGTAATTTTTTCCTTGTCAACTTTCCATTTTTTAAGGAATTTTTTTAAAAAGATTCACCTTTTTATACATTTTTTATTTGCCATTATTTTTAATCAAACTTTTCCATGTGTGTTTCTCATTTTTTCATTATAAAGGAAACTCATAGAAACATTGGCTCAATCAATCATAATCAATTCATCATTATCAAGCAAACCCAGAGAAATTCTGTCTAAATCAATCATAATCAATACATCATTATAAAGCAAACCCAGAGACACTCTATCTCAATCAATCATAATCAATACATCATTATAAAGCAAACCCACACAAATTCTGTCTCGATCAATCATAATCAATTTTTATTTATTGTAGAGAAATATATCTGAGTTTACCCATCCTTGTTTTGATTGATCAGCTTGAATATTGATAATAATCAACATGTCATTGCAGAGAAATATATCTGAACTCCATCCAATCTTGTTTCGATTGATCAGGGGAATTGTCAATAATAATCAATTCATCATTGTAGAGAAATGTATCTGAACTCCACCCACTATTGTTTTGATTGATCAGTAAGAATATCGATAATGATCAATATGTCATTGTCAGAGATCTCTCTCACCAGTCTTGTCTCCTCGACACTGTTTCCTATCAGGACATCAGTTCCTGTTTCCTGTGATGATGTCACTTCCTGTTTTTTGTTAGGACTTACTTTTTGTTTGTCACACACATCCTGTGTGACATCAGAGATCTCTGTTGCCTGGTCTCCTGTCATTGACTTGGTTCCTGTGATGACATCGCTTCCTGTGTGATGTAAGAGAACTCACTTTCCAGGTGCCTAGTTGATTATAATTTGTTACTGTAATGTAAATGTAATGCAAATAGAATTTCCAATAATTATTATATATTAATATATAATAATATATTATATTTATCATATATCATATATTTAATATTATTTTTATATATTAATATATATTACATGTAAATATAATATTATCAAATAATAAAAAATATGTTAATATTTGTTCATGGCCTTTATGCATTTTCAGATTGAATTTTTTCTGGAATGTAAATGTAATATAAATAAAATATCCAAATAAATAAGGATATATTAAATATATTATGTCAAATTATATTATATTTTCTATTATTATAAATTACTATATTATATACTAATATTAATATATCATTATACTATTTGTATATAGTATATTATACAATTAAAAAAAGGATATGTATAATTCATGGCAATTATACACTTTCTGATCATAATTTTTTTCTGAAATGTAAATGTAAATAAATGTCAATAAAATATCCAATAATAAACAAGGATCTATTAAATGTTCATATTATACTATATTACATTACATAAGATACTATTATTATATTACAGTATTATATACTAATATTAATATATTATAATATATTATCCAATAATGAAAAAGAGTACATTAAATTTGTTCATGGCAATTATACATGTTCATATCGTAATTTTTCTGGAAAATAATGTAAATGAAATGTCAACAAAATATCCAATATTAAATAAGGATATATTATATTTATTGTACTGTAATATTATATATTATCATATTATATATTAATATTTTATTATAGTATATCATATATGTTATATTATTCAATAATCAAAAAGGATATATTAAATTTGTTCATGAAAATTATCCATTTTCTGATTCTAATTTTTTTTGTGAAATTTATATTTAAATATAAATAAAATATCCAATAATAAAAAGGATATATTAAATATCCTATCCTATTTTATTATATCTTATATTATTATATATATTAATATATAATAATATCAATATGTTATTATAATATATTGTATATATTGTACTATCCAATATTAAAAAGGATATATTGAATTTCTTCATTGCCGTTATCAATTTTCAGATTCTAATATTTTCTGAAATGTAAATGTAAATGAAATGTCAATAAAATATCTAATAATAAATAAGGATATATTAAATTTATCCTACTATATTATATACTATTATTATATTCTATATTTTATTATATATCAATATATTATGTACTAATATTAATATCTTATTATAATATATTGTTTATTTTATATTATCCAAAAATAAAAAATATATATTAAATATGTATATGGCAATTATACATTTACAGGTTGTAACATATTTCTGAAATGTAAAGGTAAATGAAATGTCAATAAAATATCCAATAATAAATAAGGACAAATGAAATTTATCATATTAATCATATTATATTATATATTAATATTATATATTAAAACATATACTAACAGTAATATATTATTATAAATATATATTATATTACCCAATAATAAATAAGGATATATTGAATTACTTCATGGCTGTTACCCAGTTTTAGATGATAAAATTTTTTTCAGGTTTAGCCATAGGACAAGGTCTATATGTTGGATGTTTGTATATGACCGTCTCCTTGTGTGACTTCTCATTCAATCTGAACTTTGTTGTTTGATTTATTCAGAAAAAAATGGATAATAATAAATAAATAAATATAAATGAATAAAAGTGAATACTGATTCAGATCACCATCGATGTCAATATCCATTAGCACAGGTTTGGGTTCCTTCTATTATTATTTTATTTTATTTATTAATTTTATATTCTTCTTCTTTGACTGGAAATATCTGTCCATATGGAAGTTTTGTGGGTACTGGGTATGACTCATGGGTGTGAATCCGGGTGTGACATGAGGGTATAACATCACGGTGTGAGATTGGGTGGGACAATATAGGTGTGACCTCATGAGTTGACATCAAGTGTATGACATCAAGGTGTGACATTGTATGACATGGAAAGAATATGGGATGACATCATGGGTATGACATCATGGGTATGACATCACAGGTATGACATCAGGGGTGTGACATCATGGGTGTGACATCACAGGTGTGACCTCAAGGGTGTGACATTACAGGTGTGACATCATAGGTATGACATCACAGGTGTGACATCAAGTGTACGATATCATGGGTATGACATGGGTGATTAATGGAAAATAAAGCATGGCTTAATAATTGATGAGGCAAATAGTAATGACTTTAACCTTTGAAGTTGTACCTTAAGATTTTGATAAGTCCTTTGTATGAGAGCCTGACCTTGGGGGTTATATGGAATTCCTGTCGTATGTTCTATACCCCATTGGCTGCAAAACTTTGCAAAAAGCTAGAGAAGTATAAGCTGGAACATTATTAGTTTTTAATTCGTTTTGGCACACTTGAGGAGGAGAAGCATATGATAAGATGTTATATGACATCTTTCAAGGCCTTCCTGGTTTTTGTAGTAGCCATGACCACATGAGAGTATTGTCTACAGTAACATGTACAGAGGACAACTTTCCAAATTCTGGGATATGAGTTAAATCCATTTACCACAAAACTTGAGTTTAAGTCCCCTTGGATTAACTCCCATTTTTAATGGATGATATACATTAGGACAATGTTCAGAGTCCTTCACAATTTGCCTAGCCTGTTCTCTTGTCAAATTAAACATCCTTCTCAAGGCCAATGCATTCAGATGATGCATGACTTTCTAATGCTTGATCAATCATACTAGCAATCAAATCTTTGGTTGTTAATAAATTTGCCATAGCATTTTCTAAAGCTATTGAACCTGGTAGGCCAGTATATCCTCTGATATGTCCTATAAAATTTTTTCGTTTTCTTGATTGAATTATATTTTGCAACTCAAGCAAGAGTGATATAATTTTGGAATTTCTGAATATAAGAGCTGTCTCTGAATCAGGAAATAAACAAACTACATATTTTGAATCTGTATAAAGGTTAAACTATTCAGTATATGTTCAAGGTCAGTAATAACTGCAATAATATCTGCCTATTTATGCAGAAATTTCTTTTGCTTTTTTAATGATTACAGGTCTACCTTTTACATAGATGGCTGAAAATCCATTGGACAACCCATCTGTAATATGAAGAGGGCATTGGAAACAGGTTTTGATGCTATTTTAGAAGGAATATCATTTCTGTTTCTTCCACAAACTTTAATTTGGGTGTTGAGGTACATGAATATTGATTTTGTCCCATATAATGAGTTAATGCAATTCTCCAATCATATGCAGTTTGAAGTAAATACTCTAATTGTTCCTTATTATAGGGAATGATAATTTCATGCATTTCTTTACCAAATAGTTCTCTGGATCTTAACTTCCCCTTTAATAGTTAATTGACTACAATGAAAGGATAAGAAGATCTCATTTTTACTTGAGTAGAGGGAGATAAAATTCACTCTAGTTACACCTTCTTGCCATAAACATTCAGTAGTGGTATAAGATGTTTTAAATATGATAAGGGACCATGTTTTTAGATAATTTATTTTTGTTACTTTTGCTTCTTGCATTTTTGTTCTATCAATTCTAATTGTTTTAAGGCTTCTTTTATAAGCTGTCTTTTAGATTTGGGATCAAGATCTCCTTTAAGAATCTAAAATAAATGATGTGATTGTCCTGTGGTAATTTTTAAATAAGATTAATTTTTTCCAAATTAATATTTCCCAACATTTTTTGAAAATCATTAAGTGTCTTTAATTTATCAATCCTAAGTTGTAAAATTTTGAGATATAATATATTCACTATAAATTGTTTTTCCAAATAATTTATTGGCTTGTCATGTTGGATTTTATCAGGGGCAATAGGTTGTCTATGCTGGGTCAATACCTCAATCATATTTTTCAAAATTAATTCAGATAAATCCTCTGTTCTTTCTGTTATAAGAATATCATCCATATAATGTAATATTAAAGCCTTTTTAGGTTTAGTTTTAATAGATCATAAGGCTTAATCTACAAATTTCTGACAAAGAGTGGAACTATTTTTCATATTTTTGGGGGAGAACCTTGATTGATACCTTTGAAATGGCCTTTGAAAAATTAACAAAGGGAATGCTGAAAGCAAATCTTTGTGTGACTTCTGGTTGTAATTTTAAAGAAACAATCCTTTGAATCTATAACAATAACATAATAATTCTCTGGGACAGCCATTGTGGATGGACGTCCTGACTGTAAAGCTGTTATATCATGCATTGCTCATAACAGCCCTAAGATCATGTAAGAGTCTCCGGTTGCCTGATGTTGTCTTAAAGACAAACACAGGAGTATTCCATGGACTGTTAGATTCTTCAATATGTCCTAATTGTAGTTGTTCTTCTACTAGTTGTTTGAAATCTGTATTTTTTTTCCTGAGTTAGAGGCCACTGATTCTCACAAACAGGCTCATCATTGATCAATGAAATTTTATCTGCAATAATCCATCAACAGCTCCTATAAAAAATGCTGATCATTCTATTTATCATCTGTGATTAATTTTACTTTCATTTCCCTAAGATTTCCCTTCCCCATAGGGAGAATGGCAAAGAGGAAATATACAGGGTTGAAAAGTACCCACTTTGCCTTCACATTCCCATGTCAGGATTTTTGAACTTTTGAATTACGTTGTAAGCTAGCCCAATACCACCAGAGTAGAGGTGATATGAACTATAGGCCATGTCCCAGGCCAGTCCTTTCCTGCAATGCATGACCTTATCTGCTCCTGTGTCCAATAATCCTTGGATATTTTTTCCTTCTACTTTGATAATTTTTAAGGGTCTTTGTCTAGTAATTTCCTGAGTCCAAGCTACCACTTCTGTGGAGCCAAACCCTGTATCCCATTCTAGAGTGTTTTAGCATTGGATTGGGGAGTTGTATATAAGGGAATAGTATTATCTGAGCTACCCAATGGTTCTTATGTAGTTGTATTGTTTCTTTTAATGGCCTAGTCATAATTTTTACCTCTCCATGGAAGTCTGAATCAATTACTCCAAGAAGTACTTCAAAATTTTTCTTATAATTTGAACTTCTCCCTAATCTAAGACCAAAGGTGCCAGATGATAGTGGCCCTTTAAATCCTGTATTTTACTACTTGCACCATCTAATAAAGAGAGAGTATATATATATAATCTTTGTCTACTGCAAGATCTAATCCTGCACTTCCTGGTGTTGCTCTGGTTAAGCTTAAGATGTTAAACTCAGGGGCCAAAGGATTCAGTTTACTTTTATCTTCCTCTGTCTCCCTTTTCTGCCATGTTTTTTTTTTTATTTCAGGTCAGAGGGCATGCCTCTCACCCCATTTTTTCTCTCCTCATGTTTCAGGGGAGTTCCATCCTTATGAAATTTTGATTTACATTCATTCTTCTAATGTTTTCCCTTCCTAGACCAAGGACATAAACCCAGAGGTTGGTTTTTCTTATTTTTATTCTTTCAAGTCTGCTCTTCTTTTTTTTTTTTTTACAGTCTGCTCTTCTTTTTGTCCGGCTGCAAGAAAAGCATGAAAACTTTTGGTTTCTTCCTCCATTTAAGTTTGAACATAGGCATAAAAATGTTGCCCTTGCATTGCTGCAGCATAGCCATATCCTGGACCATTGCTGGTGAGGCATCTATACATACTTTAATGTAATCTTGTACAGTCCCTGTTTTTCTGACTGATTTAATTAGTTCCTGGTAGAGAGTATTGGCATTTTCTCATGCAAGTTGTTTTAATAATGTGTCAGAGCCTTCAGAGGAAGGAAGCATACTGCCTAACACTTCATCCAATCTAGCAATAAAGTCTTCATATGGCTCATGTTTTTTGTTTGCTTCCTGCTAACAGAGTTATCTTTCCTTCAACAGGAGGTAGCCTTCTCTAAGCAGTTACTGCTATCTTGGAAACTTCTTTTAATACTTCCCCTTTTAAACCAACTTGTTCTGTGGGGAGGCATAGTCTTCTCTACACAAGAGCATTGACATAGTAGGTTTAACCACCTTCTTCTTGAAGGCTAAATTCTGAATCACTTCCCTTGCTCTATCCTCATTTCAGTCCTCCACACTATAAACTGTCCAGGGCTAAGAGTAGACTTTGCAGTCTGATGCCAATCATAAGGAGTTAACCACATGCTAACCCAACATTTCCACAATCTGCATAGTGTATGGATCACTCTACCCAATGCTCTTAACAGAACACTGTAGTTCTTAAGAGTTTAAAGGAAAAGTTCCCATGGGAGTGTCTTTTATTCAAAAATTGTTACTGGCAAGCTAAAAGTCCAAGTCTCCTTTTTGCCTAGCTTCATTTTGGCCCCTAAAAGTCCTTATTAGTTGGCATTTTTCTTTCAAGCTTGCTGATTTGTTTTAAAAGTAGAAGGCAGTAGCTGAGGCAAAAATATCATCTATTTCTCTCCTAGAAAGATTTTTATCATGAAAATGATCCCTTTCTTTAGTGAGATCATTTCCTCTACTCTATCATCCAGTTCTTGTTCCTGATCACTTACCAATCATCCCCTGGTTGTGCCTTGAGGATATTAGTGGTAGATGAGGAGGTATTTATGACTTAGTTTCTCTCCTCAGGGAATTACCTCATTCTCTGAGTGCCTTCTTCTGCAAAGAATTCTATTTCTGATTTTTCTGAAAGGAGGTCTCTAATTTGTACCTATAATGAGAATGCGTAACTGGGACCTACTAAGGGCCATGACATTCATAAAATTCCTCATCTCTTGTCCTACCTTATCCAATTTTTTAAAGACAGGGTTCCTCTGGGAACCATGGGCTGACACGGAGTACAAATCATAAAATACTGCCAAACTCTTCTTTGAGATTTTAGCATCTCTACTTTCTAGCATATAATTTAATCCTGCCAAGAACAAGCCTCTGTTCTTGGAATGTGAATGCCCCATGTTTTTACCTTCTTGTGTCTTAACTGGATGTTTCTCTATCAAAGAGTCTGCAACACTCTGTGGAAGTCCTATCTTACCTGAAAAAGTGTCTTTTAGAAAAGAGAAAGAGAAAGCTTACTTGCTTCTAGCCCTACGTTTGGGTGTCCCATAAAGTCATAATTTCAGAACTACAATGCTCATAGAAGCATTGTGAATATTGTGGATAACATAAGCTGTATGTAAATCATTGATTATTTTAATCAGTCATTAGAGAATATAATGGCAAAGAGATGAGTCTTCTTCAATATAACTTCTTCCACATCATGCCAGTGTATAGTTAGAAGCAGTGAATGAGGAGAAAGTGGTTCCAGAATGTTGGCAGCTTTAATGTGAAAATAAAGAGCTACCATCATACATGCCAATTGCGATTTTAGTTTCCAGTCAATACTGCTTTGATCTGGGTCTGTTTCTTAGATGCTCATATTCTTAAAGTGTTATGTTCATATCAAATTCAGAATGGGAAAAGTTCATCATCAAACATGGTCTTAGCTTTCAGTAGATAACATTGCTGGTAGGATGGATTCTGCCAAGACCAGTATATACTCCCTCATTTCCCCCCCCCCTGCATGTTAGATCACTTTAGATATGTACTGCTATGTTTTATTTTTGCTTTTTGAAACTGGAGATTGGAAATACAATCAGCATAAAAGGTTTTGAAAATAATAACACACTGTTTTGTGCCTTGTAAGGATTTTACCAGCTGAGAGGTTTTGTAAAATTAATTGTTAGGTGCTGCCATTTTTCTGGCTCTCTCTGCCTTCTTTTTTTGTTTGTTTGTTTTGTTTTTCTCTCTGCCTTCTTAATGGCATTGAAATTGTTCTCTTCCAGTCCAGTCCTAAGAATGACCCATTGTGATTTGCTAATACTAGCACCAAAATGTCACAATGCAAATATGATTAGCATCTACTGAGAAATACAGGAAGGTAGCCAAATAGAACGAATGTAATAAAGATGATACAGTGATACACAATTTCTCTCCCTCCTCACCCCCTTTCTTTTTTTAATGACCTGATTTCTCTGTGTAACCCCTGGCCAACCTGGGACTCTCTCACTCTCTATCTTTGTAGACCAGGCTGGCCTCAAACACAGGGATCCATCTGCCTCTGCATCCAGACTTTTGGGATTAAATTATTGAATTGTATTTATTAAATATTATTAAATGGGATAAAATTTTGGGATTAAATTATTGTTGTCTGGCTACATGATGTACATTATAATCACTAAAATCTAATCACTAAAAATGTAAAGGATAAATATCCTCAGGAGTTCCAAAGTTTTACAAAAATTTGAAAGTCATTGGTTCAAGTGAGACCCAAAGCTTCAAACTAATTTTTCTTCTTTTATTTGGGTCCATCTTAGTGTCTCTGACAAATGGCTGTGGTCACTTAGAAAACCAAACTATAGATCAAATGGTTGCTGGGTGGGGACAGGATTATGACTAAGGAGTGAGACTAGATGTTATTTGAGAGATATTTCTGTCAAATTTTGGTTTCTTGATGAACTGGCATTAAATTTTTTGGGGGTACTTTTTCTGTATTGTTTGGTCTTTGGTGTTTAGATTTGTTTTGAAAACGGTCATCTAGGATTATAGCATTCTTTCTCTAGTTCATGTCTGAGAATTAGTTTGAACAATTTTTTAGAGCATTTGATTCTAGAGCTTGGGGTCCAGTAATAGAGCTTGTACTTAGAATGCACAAGGCCCTGGTTAAATTCTTCCCAATGCAAAAATCAAGAGGAATGCAAATATATACTGTGTAACAACAAAACAAGACTTTCAGGGCCCTTTCAACTAAGTTCACTACTTTTGATAGTGGTAAAGCACTTGACTAGCAAGTGGTCCTGGTTTAAGATCCTGTTATAACACACGCTAACACACACACACACACACACACACACACACACACACACACACACACACAAGAATATCAACCTTCAACTGATGGTTGGTCTGAGAAAATATTTTTGCAGGGTGTGGCATCATGTGCCTATAATCCCAGCATTTGGGAAGGCAGAAGCACAAAGATCATTGTAAGTTAGAAGGCCAGCCAGACCTATAAGAGTGAGACTCTGTCTCAAACTCAAACCTCCAAACAAAAGTGCAGATATAAGATAGTTAATATTTTAGTGTTTGCCCCCAAAATTAACTGCTATGAGTCACACTTAGTTCACATGTCAGAAAAATATCCAAAGTCTTTACTGTAACCCAAGAGGAATGTGTGTGAGCCACTGAATGACCTCTTTCCCCATTGGTCACTGTGTCGAAGGATGCTAGATCTTTGCTGTTCCCAGAGCACAGCTCATGTACATCAGCATCACACATGGTGGGCAACTCTTTCTCCTACTTGAAAATGCTCACTCCAGGTGTCTGCCTCATACAAGTCTATATTCAAATGGAAGTTCTCTGCATAATGGCCTTCCTTGACTAATTCTGTCTGAACAGCAGCCCCCACAATGTCTTTATAAACCAATTACTCAACTTCAGTGCTGCTTACATGTTGAGCTGTAGCAGTCTGTGTTGCCATGTGTGTTGTTGGAAATACATGGGACTTTTGACCTTAACCCACTGAATGCCAGGAGCATCTTCTCCCCATTCATATATGGCAATCAGAAACATCTTCAACCAGAGCTGGTTGTTGGGGTACATGACTGTACCCAACACGTGTAAGGCTGAGGCAGAGATATCACAAGTCACTGTGAGTTCAAGCCAACCAGGGCTGCATAGTCATACTGTCTCACAAGCATGCAAAACTGTCCAGATGTTTCTGAATTTTCTGCTTGCAGGCAGAGGAATAGCTGCTGATCTAACCTCTTTCTCTGCTTCAATTTTCATCAAAGTTATATTTACATTGTTATATAGTATTGTGGTCTTACACTCACACTGGCTCTGTTTATGTTGTGGTTAAAATGTGGGATTCATAAGAGCAAGACATTCATTGGGTTCTTAGAACATTCCTTGGTAGGGCTTTTTGTTAATACTGGTCATTTTGAGACAGAGTCTTTCTGTGTAGCCATGATTCTCTTAAAGCCAAATTTTTAGACAAAGCTAGTCTTGAACTCATAGAAATCTGCCTGCCTCTGCCTCCAGGGTGCTGAGATTAAAGGTGTGCACCACCTATCCCTGCTTTGTCAGAACTTTTAAGTAAATTTCTGTGATGGTTTATATAGTTTTGGCCCAAGGAGTGGCTCTTTTAGGAGGTGTGGCCTTGTTGGAGTAGGTGTGTCACTGTGGGTGTGGCTTATAAGACTCATCCTAGCTGCCTGGAAGCCAGTGTTCTGCTAGCAGCCTTCAGATGAGATGTAGAACTCTTAGCTCTGCCTGCACCACGCCTGCCTGGATGCTACCATGCACTTGCCTTAGGATAATGGACTGAACCTCTGAAACCTGTAAGCCAGCCCTAAATAAATAAGGTCCTTATAAGAGTTGTCTTGGTTATGGTGTCTGTTCCCAGAAGTAAAATCCTAACTAAGACAATTCCCTAATCAAAACATTTCCATCATGATCATCTTGGGTCATTTGCTTATTTGTAGATTATGTCTTCCTTTACATTTTAATATACCTAGCTGCAGTAGCATAAACATAGGAATATCATTTATAGAATCATTTTTGATGTCTGTTTTACACAGGACTCCATTATTCTCTTGAACTCTATATTTATCTTAGATTAGTGTTTGTTTACATTAGCTCAAAAAACTGGTCCTCAATGTTGCGTTGTTCCAGGTCAGAAGTGCTTTGAGACAAAGCACTGCAAAACCATAAAAACCTATTTTGCAAAAAGAAAAGAATACACATAAAAATCCTACATCCTGCATAAGGATAGTAGAAATTAGATTACACCATGACAAAGTCTGTTGGTGTATAAAGTATTGTTTTCTAAGACTCCTCTTGTTTCTATGATTTAATAGTAGCTTTATAAACTAGAAACTATTTCTTGTAATCAGAGAAACTATTTTACATAAAGCTTTGTATACATTTTAAAATACAAGATACATGATACAAACAAAATATTGCCCTCTCATTTAAAATATACATTCCTCTTCCACACATCCTTAGATTCCAAAGGATTAAAGAAAATTGTATTTGGACAAACATGTAAAGTGATGATATTCTTACAAATTTATTTCTAATCTCTTTTCTCCTTTATCTGTTTGTTTGCTTATTAGGCTGTTTTTTCCTTCCTTTTCATGGAGATCTCAATAGTAATGGATTCACTTGTAACTATGAACTTCATGAGCTTTTCAAGAGAAGGTAATATGCCCAGATATAGAGTAAAAGAAATTATTCAAAAACTCATGCTGGATGGTGATCAAAATAAAGATGGGAAGATAAGTTTCTATGAATTTATGTAAGTATGTGACAAATCTGATTATTAAAAGTCATTGTTGTTCCACTGTTGAAGAGGAAACTTAAGGGTTCTTTGGAAAACCAGTTATGTTGGATGGTGTTTTTCTGGTGCAAACACATGAAAGAATGTTTCACTGAAGTAGACACAGGCAAAAGGCTAAGACAGATTCATGAAGGAGAGTTTTGCTGAGGCAACACATGGTGAGGCAAGTCCTGTGGAGGACAAGTGAAGTTTGGAGGGAGTATAAGTTAGGATTTAAGGGACTGGGAAAGGGCCTTGCTTGACTGCATAGCTAACTGCTTCTTGGTCTCCTGTGTTCCCTGATCTTTCACTTCCTTAAGAGAAGCACAAACTGAGAATTTCTCCTGATATACATGCTAGTCCAATGCTTCCTGCTGACTAGTGCCTTCAGCTGAGTCCTGGTTTTTCCTGCTACTTGGTGCCACTGCTGCTAACCTGACATTACTGAACTGGACTGCTGGTGTAGCCATGAAGAGTTTCAGAGTGGCTTCAGCTGCTGCTGCCAACCTGTAAACAGAGCTGCTCATTAACTGACAAAGCAGATGGGATTTGCTCCAAAGAACCATTTCGAAACAGGTCTACTTCCTATGTATAACTTTCTTTTTCAATACATCTGGTGGGTGGTGGTCTAGAAAGGAAGTTATGAAATGTCATGAAAAGTAGGCTTTGAAAAGTTAAAGTTACATACTGTCTAGTGGGAATACTAATGTATTGAAAGATTAAGTATATCATGGTAATATGCTAGAAAACTAGAAACATTTATATCACTGGGATTACGAAATTTAATTCCTTCAGCCATCAGAATATTTAACGAAACATCAAAAGAAAAACAGGGACATTAACACAAGCAAAGCTATAGCACAATGTTCAGAGTAAACAAAAAACAATCACATTTGGGGCATCATTAGAGGACATCTGTCAAGGTGCTATATAACAGTTTGCAGCACTCTTCTCATCCACATATAAAGCTCAGTTCCTGTTATATGTGTGACAGACATGATTCTTAATCAAGAGTTAACTAATTTGGGTGCCAGAATAATAGTCAAGATTTTAGTAAATTATAGATTTTTTTCAGTCTAGACTTGTTAACAAATTATTGCAGGATATCTCTTTAAAATAGCTGATGCTTCTTATCCCAAATAAGAACACCCTCAAGAAGCTGTACAGATAGCTAAACAGTTAAGAGAACTGGCTGCTCCTCAAGATGAACTAAGTTCAACTCATTGGACCCAAACAGTGGTTTACAGCTCTTTGTGGCTGCAATTGTACAGGAACTGACAAGCTCTACTGAGGAGTGCACATGAGTGGAGCAAATGACATAAAACAGGCAAGTGATAGCAAGAAATATTTATGATGACACATACATGACATAGGCAAGCAGATATGTGTGACTTAAAAAAAGCTGGGTCAACAGAGTTAGATCTAGAGGCTCAACTAGACCTTAGGCTGAGCACTGTCATCCCACCTGGTAGCAGGAGGCTCTGCAGGGTCAGGAGAAGTCCAGACTATGCTGCCTGTTTGTGTGTAACGCATCAGAGCCAGGAGGTGTCAAGGGGCCTGGCCTGGATGGTTCCCTGGCAGCCTGGCCTGTTTTGGACACCCTTGAGAGTACAGCATATTCTGGCTGTTTCTACTCACTTTGACCCCGAGCCTAGGCTCCTCAACCCCTTGAGTCACACCATGAGGTTGCTTGCATAAGATCATAGAGGAGCCTCCGTTTAAGGATTCTGGGAACTTGGGTGATTTTCTGACAGGCCTGGGACTCCTACCCCCACCTGAAGCACAGCTCCAGGAGAGAGCCTTTTCTTAAAAAAAAAAAAAAAAAAGACAGCCGGAGATAACAACCCTAGACCTAGGAAGGGAGTGAGATGGGGCTAGGGTTGGCAGGGAGGACATTAACTGCTTAAGAATATCTGGCCAAAAAAGCTCCTGAGCCCTGAGATGTAGAGACAGCTCAGAGAAGCAGAGTAGCCTGTCCGCACACCCTGACTCTCTGGGTTAGTAACAAGGGGACATGGGAGTAGGAAGGGCTCCCTGTAAGGCAGCTGCTGGGCAGCCTCAAACAAAAGCAAGGGGGACCTGTATAACTCTGATGAAGAGGGTTGGGCAGGACAAGTCGCCAACAAGAAGCCAGATGCAGCCTTGCTGCAAATGCCTGTGTAGAGAGGTCCTGTGACTCTGTGCAACCTAAGATGTCCTCCTGCACTGTGCTCAGGACCTGGGAGGCTTCCCGATTCAGGCAAGCCACACCCTGTGTCACAGGCCCTGTCTCTGATCAGCTGGATCATGCTCACTCACAGGCCTCTTCTTGGCCAGGAAGCCCTCAGGAGCCTCTAGTCCCACCTGTGCAGTCAGAATAGAGTGGCTTCTAAGTAGGTATCCCACCATGTTCAGAGAGGTGCAGGGATGTGCAGGTGAGATCCTCAAAACAATTCCACTTGATGGCAGTAGAGCACCAAGAATACCAACTGCCAGACTGCATGGGCGCTGTCCCTCTGCCCTTCCTGAGGCAAAATAACACAACCAGCTGCCACCAGTTTCCAACAACACGTACTGTTTCCAACAGCCAAGTACTGGGGCTTCCACTGGCCAGAGGTGGGTGTCCATGAAGGACACTGGGGTGGCCTAAACTATGTTTTTGTATGTTGTTGGAAGGGGGTGTGTCTTTGTGTGTGTGTGTATGTGTGAATGTGTGTGTGTATGCGAGCTCACAAGGAAGAATGCTCCCGCACCTCTGTGTGTGCCTGCTCTTGCCTGCCTATAAGGTTCAGGAATAAGGATGTGAGTGCATAAGTGTCAGGAACAGGATGTTGTCCGTGGCTGAGATGAAGGCTCACCCATCACAGACACTCCTCACCTGCAGGGCACCTGCCAGCCACTGAAGGGTCCAGCAGGAGGGCAACGAGCACTAAGAGGCTTGAGCAGGTACTTGCAAAGGATCCTGTGGGAGCCCTACCTAACCCCCTTGCCAATCTGGACCCCAGGGGAGGAGCCTCTGAAACCAACATCCCGCCCACTCAGTGCCCAGCCAGGACACTGGGACTGGCCCTGGCCCAGAGATTGATCCAGCACCTGCCTGCCTGACCCCGCCCACATGGTGGTCCCTAAACCTGACAGCCAGTTCTCGTCTTGGGGATGCAGACTCTATGATCCCTGGGCACACTCTCTAAAGTTTGCCAGGTCAAGGCACCCAGCCATAAATGCCCTCCCAGGATGAGCTTCTGCTGGTAAGGCACCTAGGTGGCAGAGTAGAGATCTCAGGGAACAGGGGAAGTTAAACAGAGGACACAGGGGGTGAGGGTTTGGAACCAACCCTCTCAATGGGGCACTAGGCCCAACATTGGCTTCCCATCCAGCCGCTGGAGACTCTGTACTGGACCCAGGGCAAATTGGGTGGGCTGCTCTGTGCCTGTGAGGCCTTCGGTTTCCCTGGCCTGAGTTCAATGTGCAGTGGGAGATGAAAAGAAGCTCCCCCCCAAAAAAACCTTGGTCTACTTACCCAGGCACACAGGTTGGTATATCAGGTACCCCTCAATATGAGTTCTGGTGGAAGCTGCCCACAATGTCATCCAGTCATCTGTCCACCTCAGACACCCAGAGGGGCAGGCTGCCCACTTCTACAATCTAGACTTCAGGCCACCTAGCACCCTGAGCTGCAGACAAGGACATATCAAAAGAAGGAATGAACATTCCATTCCAACCTGCCTCCTTGACAACCAGGCCCTGTCCTTCGGCCCCCAATTCTAAGCACCTACTAAGTAAGCATCTCCAGATGACCAGGAAACCAGGCAACCATTATGAGCTAATTCTAGCTCCCTCATATTCTCTCTCCTCTCTCTACCCTCCACCACACCTCCACCACTCCCCTGCTTTTCACCAACCACCATGCAGCACTCAGGGGACACTTTGCTATCCTTCCTTCCTCCAAAATTGCCATGTCACTCTCAACATGGATCCTTCTTTCTATATCCTATACACACTCACCACCTACTTGTGCAGGGGCTTGGCACACATGCAACTCAGAGCTCTCCGAAAGGATTCAAGTTGACCCAAGATGACAGGCACCTAGACACAAAGCACAATGAGCATTTATCACTTGTCCTCCAGGATCCCTGCAGCACATCCCGTCCCCTCAACAACTCCTCCTAGACCAATTCACACCAAAGTCCTCTGAGGGTTCCCATTGGAAATTCTCAAGGTGCCTTCAAACATTGTCTCCATGTGCTAACTACTACAGCATATCAACTGGTTGACTATCCACCTACCTATGTAACTATCCGTCTCTCTCTCTCTCTCTCTCTCTCTTCTCTCTCTCTCTCTCTCTCTCTCTCTCTGTATCTATCTATCTATCTTTTTCTTACCTACCTATCTAACTACATATCTACTTACCTACCTACCTCTCTACCTACACACCTCCTATTATCTCCATATGGCTCCCAAATATATACACTTCCAGGTACATTTTCTAGGGCAGAAGTACCTCTCTGTTTACCAGATGATGAATCCCATGTCATTTATGAAATGCTTTTCACTATCCACCAACAAGCCTTCCTTTCATGAGCACTGAGAGTCTCCAGAGATCTAACCCTGCACTGTTGAGAGCTTAAGTCAGAGCTGGTGTAAGAAGACCCCTCTAACAACCTCCAGGAGAGAAGCCTGACATTGTTTTCCACTTCTCCCTCCCTACCAAGCTTCCTGGAGGCATCTGCTCTGATGCAACCAAGAGAGTTCTGATGGGAGCGACATTGTTTATACATTAATGGCCTAAGTCAGCCATAGGCCTAAGCCAGCCATACATGTCTGCTAACATAAAGTCTTGGTCTCTGTGGGAAAGCACTAACCCTAGAACAGATAGCTATAGATCTTGTAGACAGGTGGCCTTTGGGAAAGTACCAGCCTAGATAAGAACAAATCAACAATAGATCTTATAGACAGGTAGTTTTGGTGGGAAAGTATTAACTTAGATAAGAATAAATGAATAATGGATCTTATGGACTGGTGACCTGTTCCGCCCTGCTTCTTCTGTGAACTCTTCACCCAGTCAATACCTTGTTCTGGACAACATCTAACCCCCCCTGAGATCACTTGCGCTCCCCAGAAACAAAGAAGACCCTGCGTCATCCCCCTCCCCACACCCTGCTTCTATGTATATATAACCCCCGTGTGAAAAAATTAAAATTACAGCTTGATTAGACTCTAGACAGTCTGTCGGTTTCTTGCATTCCCTCGCCCTCTGCTTCTTTCTTCCAGGTCTTCTGATCTCAGTTCAATGCCCCATAGCAATTATTATATTACTTTATTATATACTAATATTAATATATATTATCCAATAATGAAAAAGAATATATTAAATTTGTTCATGGCAATTACACATTTTCAGATCGTTAATATTTCTGGAAAAAATTGTAAATGAAATGTCAATAAAATATCCAATAATGAACAGGGATATATTAAATTTATCCTATTATATTATATTATATTATATTATATTATATTACATTACATTACATTACATTACATTACATTACATTATATTACATTATATTATACATGTTATCATATGTTAATATACTATATATTAATATTAATATATTACTATAATATATTGTATATGTTATATTATCCAATAACAAAAAGGATATATAAAAATTGTTCATGGCCATTATACATTTTCAGATCAAATTTTTTTCTGAGATGTAAATATAATGTAAATAAAATATTCAATAATAAATAAGCATATATTAAATGTATTATATACATATCATATTATATTTTATATTATTATTATAGGTTAATATATTACATACTAATATTAGTATATCTTTATACTCTATTGTATATAATATATTATCAAATTAAAGAAAGAATATATTAAATTTGTTCATGGCAATGATCCATTTTAAGATCGTAATTTTTTTCTGAAATGTACATGATATGTCAATGAAATATCTAATAATAAAGATGTATTAAATTTATCATATTATAATATATTACATTATATAATATATTATTATATTACTGTATTATATAAAAAATTAGTATGTTATAATGTATTATATTATCCAATAATAAAAAGAAAATATTAAATTTGTTCTTGGCAATTATACATTTTCAGATCATAAATTTTTCTGAAAAAAATATAAATGAAATGTCAATAAAATATCCAATAATAAAAAAGGATATATTATATTTATCTTATTATATTTTAATATATTATTATATATTAACATATTTTATATTAATATTAGTATATTAGTCATAATTATATTATATTGTATTATCCAATAACAAAAATGGATATATTAAATTTGTTTCATCGCAATTATACATTTTCAGATTATAAATTTTTCTGACATGTTATGGTACATGAAATGTCAATAAAATATCCAATAATAAATAGGGATATATGAAATGTATCATATTATATCATATTATATTATACATTATTATTGTATATTAAAACATTATATACAAGCATTGATATATTATTATAATATATTATATATATTTATATTATCCAACAATAAATAAGGATATATTGAATTTCTTCATGGCCATTACCCATTTTCATATGATAATAGTTTTTCAGCTTCAGCCGTAGGATGACATCTATATGCTGGATATTCGCATATAAATGTCTCCTCGTGTGACTTTTCATTCATACCAATTGAAGTTTATTGCTTTGATTTATTCAGAAAATAAATGCATAATTAATAAATAAATGAAAACCATGAATAAACATGAATCCTGATTTAGCATCTGCCATCGATGATCAACATCCATGATCAATACTTCATTAGCTATAGGTTGGGATACACTCTAATTATTATTATTATTATTATTCTATTTACGAGTGTGACATCATGGGTGTGACATCAAGGTTGTGACATCACAGTTGTGACATCATGAGTATGACATCACAGTTGTGACATGGGTTTGACAAAACAGGTGTGACATCATAAGTGTGACATCCAGTGTATGACATCATGGGTATGACATGGGTATGAATCCTGAGTATGGCATCATGGGTATGACATCATGAATGTGACCTCATGGGTTGATATTATGAGTGTGACATCATTGTTATGACATCACGGGTATGACAACAAGTGTATGATATCATGGGTATGACATCATGAGTATGACCTCACACCTACCTGTGGTAGCCTGTGGCTAAGCAGGCTGCAGCAGGAGAACAGTATTTATCCCGTGACCACACTGTGTTTTATCTGTAGTCTGACTGTGCAGCAGCTGTAATGTGCTCTAAGGCAAGCTGTTACCATACTATAACATATATATGTACATATTATAAAATAGAATATATTACATATATTATATCACATATTATATAATGTATGTATTATATATTATTATATTATCTTATATATTTTATAATATATGTATTATTGATTATACAAATTTTTATATTATATATTATATCATATAAATTATATTTTACACTTAATATATATATATATTTTATCATATATATTATATATTACATATTATTTTATATACATACATATATATGAAATTAAAGTTTGTTATATATGTATGTATACATTACATAGATGATTTTATGTATCTATTACATAATATATATTGTATATTACCTACATTGTTATGTATATATAGACAACATATGTATTATATATATATAAAAATATTATATATTATATATTATTTTATATATACATATATTTGAAATGAATCTTAGTTTATATATATATGTATGCATGTATGTATTTTTATTATATATATGTAATTAAATTTAAAATAGAGCATGTCTGGTTGTAATTACAATATAGGAAGCTCAGTAACCCTGAGAGTGATCTATACATCAGAGGCACTTGCCTATGATTTGGGTCATTCATTCAGTAGGCCACATACATTACCCTATGCTGGCAGGCATGAGGAATGTGTCTATATAACATCATCATGCTTTTAGAACACATTAAAGCACAACAGAATGCATGTAAAGTTTCACAGCACATTTTGTTTTGCTGAATTTTAACATCATATATATATATATGTATAAAATGAAATATTATACATACATATGTATATTCAATTTGCCTCCAACTAATAATTATATATTAAATTATATCAATTATATATATATTTTATTACATATATAAAATATTTATATATGTAATTTATATATAAAATAATATATTTATTTATACATATAATATATTGATATATGATATAATATATCTTATATATACATATATAATATGTATATAATAATATACATATATCATATATCATATATGTTATATATAATATGAAGACATCTATTATATATTGTATGTAGATATATATTTTATATTATATATTATATATCATATAAATTATGTAATATGATATATATGAATATATTATGTAACATATTATATACTATAATTTGTATAGTATTATATAATAATAATATATATTATATATTTTATATATATTATTATATATATTATATATATTATTATATAATACTATATATTATATATTTAATACACATACAATATACTTTTCTTCAAACATCTTCCTTTTTCTATAGAAATTTTTCCATGTCAATGTTCAATTTTACTAGGGACTTTTATAAAAATATTTTCAATTTTTTCATATATTTTTTCCTACAGTTTAGGTAATCTTAGTCAAATGTTGGTCAGCAGAAATGAGAAAGCCATGCCATGTTCAAAAGTAGACAGCTGATTTATCATGAGACCTAGCTGGGAATTGCCTCTTAGCGTGTTGGAGATGGATTACACTGCTGCCTGGCCTGCATGATATGGAGGTTCTAGCTTCCCACAAAGACTGAATAAGGAAATGTTCAGGCCTTCTCTACTCTACAACTTGACTCTTGATCTTCCCCTGATACAAGAGTCTTTGAAATTTCTGCTTTCCCCAACATGGTATGAGTCTTTTGTCTCTAAAGGTTGGTATCCTTAATAGTTTTGGGATATGTCAACATTCTCATTCTGTCCATGGGTCCTCCAAATTATATTTCTGACACAGAACCGGGAAGACTCCCACTTTCCCCAATCACTGAAGTGGAGCTCAAATCATTGTCAAGGGCTCAAGGGGTCCTCAGGCATACTCTGTCTTAACCAGGAAGCCGAATGCACTCCAGGCATTCTCAAGTAGGCTTCAGACCTACAGCTTAAGAATGAATGATCTTCCAAATTTGTATGAATCAAGGGGGCTTCTGACCTGTCCATTCTGAACCAGGAATCCTCAGATCTTCCCCAATAGCCTAAGTGAACTTAATCTTAACTGTCTAGAACCAATGTTCTTCACAACTTTCACCAGTAACTCAAGGGGTTTCAGATGTAACCCCCTCAACATCAAATGTGTCACAAAACTACCCAGTGTTCAAGGGAGCATTAGCATACAATTTCTTTGAGAACTTGAAACCTCAGACATTCATTAATTTCTCAAATTGACCTCAGAGTTACCACTTCAGAACTAAGGTGTCACATAGGTCCTCAATGATTGAAGAGGTCCTGTGACCTATGTCATAATAAGCAAAGGACTTCAGAGCTTGACAGCATCTTAAGAAGGCAACAGATATAGCCCCCTTACTATTAGCATGCAATAGAATTGATGAAGTCACAATGGGGCCTCAAATGGACCCTTCTAGAACCAGGACAATTTATGCCTCCAGCTAATAACTCCATCAAGTCATGCCCCTCAGAAGTAAACTAACCCATGATGTCAAGGGGTTGATACCCAGTTGGAATATCTTCTAAAGAGGGCCTTAGCCTTATTTCCTCTAACCATAGTAGCCCCTGACATTAAGGGTATGCCAAAGGGTCAGCTGACCTTGAATAAAAACATTTTATTCTTCCTCTGCCTGTACTGGAGGGGTCTGAGACATGCTCCTCTGATTAAGTAAGCTATACAACTGACTTTGTGACTGAGGAGTGTGTCTCAAACATTCAGGCTCGGCTGTAGTGTGTTTCAGACTGAATCCTTGTGACCAAGAATGCACAGGAGCTTCTCTCTTTGGTCATGACTGACTCGGGTCTACCATCCAACTAAGGGAGACCAGAGATTCTCCCTCAGATTTTGTAGTCAGGAAACATACCTTTAACCACCAAAAAAACTCAGAGAACTCTGGGTTCAAGTCCCATGCCCATTGAATAAAAACCTCAGTATGGATCCAAGGCCTTCTATCTTTATCTGCTCACCAGAAAGGTAACTGTCCTCTTACACCCACACCTGTGTGGCTTATTTTAAGTTTAAATAGGGAATAGATCCAGGGACTTTGACCCAACTAGTCAGAAGAAACCTCAGATCACTGTCAAGTCTGCAGTGGAGTCCTCAGAGATAAGAATTTTCTAGAGTTCTCTGAAGACTTGGAAGCCTGGAGTGCCTGGCCTGGACCAACCTCTTCTACAGAAGGCAGAAGGTAAACAGGGATACTCCCTTACTGTCTGACAGGGTCGAGGGCCTTTTTCCTTTCCAAAATTTTGGTATTTTTCTTCCTCTGATGATTGAGGACTTAAAAGTTACTCCTTCTACCTAATAGGTTCTCCTAACAACCCCTTCTGCTCAGGGGCCTGTGGGATATTTTACCTCTGACCAAGGACCATTGCTCCCTTTGGTCAAAGTTCACAGAAATCAAGAGGAGAAAGCAAACCCTGGAACCTTATGACACTTCCTTGAGTAAAGTCACATGACATATTGTGAAATCATCAGTCTAGCTCAGTTCTGGTTGGTTGAAATTAATTCTTAGGAGGCAATCATGCTGAGGACAATACCCAAGGTGATCATGAATCATGGTATGTATATTTGGTCTGCTGCTTCAGCTAAAGATATGGATATCCTAGACTGTGAAGAACAGTTGGAAGATGAGGCAATGCTAGGACCTCATGAGCTAAGGTAAGCAATTTAATTTTTACTCAAAATATTATGGAAATTTTTATATTCTGATCATCTCTCCTGTCACAAAGATATAAGCACCTCCTTTCTTCCTAGGGGTATTCATTCCTTCTACCTTTGATTAAGGAGGCATCGTATTTTCCCATTGAAGCAAAGGGAGCAGCACATCATTCTAGTTTGTCCAAAGGAGGCTTAAACATTCTTTAGGTCTAGGAATCCCATACAACTTCCTGAATATCTGTGTGAGTTTTCATGTCATTGACTTCTCTGTAGGCTCCATAATCAGAAGAATTTGTATTAACTCCCTTTCAAATTTAAAGGTGTGTCTAGATTTCCCTTATTCCAAGAAGATATAATGTATGTTTTCTTCCTTGACAGAGTATATATGTCAAAGATTCTTCATTTGTTTCCTTACTGAACCTATAATTTTCCTTGAGCTGAAGGAAAAATCTGGGAAACAACAGTCCACAACTTCCTGATATTGTGGATTGAGCTTCAGATATTTTTCCTATTGTTCCACAGATTTCTCCTTCAGCTCAAGGAAAACTGTACATTCAATTATGAGGTAATGAAGAATGTTTGACATACATACTCTGTCAAAGAAGAAGCATACATTCTATCTTCTTGAAATAAGGGAAATCTAGACACTCCCTTAAGTTTGAAAGGAAAGTTCTTCTCTGGAGCCTACAGAGATGCCACTAACATGAACACTCACACAGATGTTCAGGAAGTTGTATGGGATTCCTGAACCTCAATGAATGTTTAAGTCTCCTTTGGACATACTGGAATGATCTGAGGCTCCCTTTGTTTCAGTGGGAAAATATGATGCCTCCTTAATCAAAGGTAGAAGGAGTGAGAACCCCAGGGAAGAAAGAAGGTGCTCATATCCTTGTGACAGGAGAGATGATCAGAGTATAAAAATTCCCATAATATTTGGAACAAACATCTCCTGACAATTCTTTCCTCAGGGAAATCCACTGCTAGTCATAGAATCCTCAGTTCTATTTTTCTAGGAGGTCTTAATGTTTCCCTTATAACCTGGGTAACAAGTCATACCCAAATGACTTAAGGGATTACAGACCACTCTGACTGGATATCGTGGGACATAAAATGATGTCCTTGGACCTGACAGTAAAAATCTGAGCTCTGATCTAATTTCTACTTTTAAAATTGTTGCTTGAAATGGAGCAGGTCCATCTTTGTTGCCCATGCCTGTGCTGCTGCTGAACATTTGTGGAGAACATAGAGCCAGAGATTACCAACCAATTTGTAAGGAAAAAAAATCTCTGATTGCTGGAAAACACACCTCAGAGTCCCAGAGCACATGGGTATTCTGGACTGTGAGGACATTTGCATCTGATAAGGTATTTCTGAACCTTCTTTCAATTCCTAGTGTAACCTATTGCCTGAGCGATTATGTGACCTTCCTGCTCTTCCCTATCCTCCGAACAAATTTCACTCTCTCAAAATGGGGCCCATAACCTTCCCACATATAGTCAATTAGGTTTTCTACCTAACTGATCAGCATAGTTCCAAAAGTGACTTCTTTTGTAAACAAGGGACCCTAGTCCACTCTGGTTTGAGGTGTAATCGTTCAAGTTTAGAATCAGAGCATAGAACTTGTGCCATCTGATTCTAGGCAAGATCATAGAAATGTAATAACTTCAACATATCTGCCAAAAATCTGGACAGCTGTACAAACTAGAAATAATCTATCCAGAAACAATCATGCAAACCTTGGGGAAAAGAAATAAGTTGCTGTCTTCTGTCTTCCAGAATGAACACAAATTATAAAGATACAAAACTCTGAATAAGAACTGGAAACTTATGATCACTGCTGGAAACTTTCTCCACTGTATAAGGACCGGGACCTTTACCTTTGACAGAAGTGTATATGGCACCTTCACACTGCCTGAAGGAGATTCTGTCAATAGGGCCTCAGAGTTTTCCTTTCTTACATGGGATCACTTTTCCCAGTGTTAAGGTACATTGAACAGAATGGCAGAAACTCTCCTAGGACTAGCATTGCCCTAGACCCATTTGCCAAGTGGGGCCTTGAACACATATTATGCTTTATGTGGACCTTATATAGTCCTATTCCTACCAAGTGCTTTGAGTCTTTTCTCCTTCAAGGGAGCCTTATACCACTCATTTTACTTAAAAGAGCATCTAACTTTCTGTCTTCTCAGTAGGATTGTGGAGCCTATTGTCTATCTCCACCCACCAAATGGATTTTAGACCTTCAATTTCTGCAAAAGGGCCACTGGAAATCAAAATCTATTGAAGGACTCTCATAACTAGCCCCAGTCTAAAAGGGGTGTTTCAGACCTCCATCCTCTACACTAGGGGACTTAAGGTCCACCTGTGCAACTAAAGAACTGCCAGACCTTCTCTTCTGTCCATGCCTCACAAACACCCTACTAACTAAATTTTCTTTAAAGCTAACCCTCTGTTCAAAATATCCTTTAAACACATTTTGTACGCCAATGGTACCTCACATTTCTCCTGCTTTTAGATCATAGGATACAAATAGAAAGCTGAAATCTGCTTTCATATGCTGTGCCTCAAAGATGGTCATCAAAATGCACAATTCTATTATTTATTCACAGATGTGGGTAGTTGAACACAGCCTTGAGGAAACATCAATGTTTGCAAAAACTACTTATCTGTAGCATAATTATTTAAACACCAAATTTGTTGCGGTAAATCTCCTACCCAAATGAGATCAGTAAACAAAAACACTACTCAGAGGCAGGAGGATTTCTGAGTTCGAGGCCAGCCTGGCTACAGAGTGATTCCAGGACAGCCTGAGCTACACAGAGAAACCCTGTCTCGAAAAAAAAAAAAAAAAAAAAAAACAAAAAAAAAAAACAAAAACACAACCAATAATATTTGGTATAAATAGCATACCTACATTGGGCAGATTTACCACTACACTACTCTAATCTTTGGCTATGAGATCCCTTATAATTTGCAGTTTATTCAGGCCGCATGGTTGTCCTTCTGGCTCTGGTTCCTCCATCATCGTTTCTTTCTACCGCTGGCTTCCTTCTGCTTCAACTTCCTCCTGCTTCTACCTTCTGCTTCTACCTTTTATATCGAATTCCTCTCACTCTCTCCTCCCTAAGCCTTTTTCTCGCCTCCCTTCTACTGCCCAAACTCTGGCTCTAGCCTTTATTTTATAGGTTTTAATTGGACAGAAGGTTACAAGATGTCACTGTGTACAGATTCAATCATCATCTGCAGCCTCTCCCAGGAAAGTGAAACTAGGATCAAAATACAAGGCTGGGGCTATCCACAACACTTATCTTTGTTGGAAGATGGTTGTGATAATTTCCTGGACTTTCAACGATTTCATGCAGGAAATGCATATGGGGAAAATACTTGGAAGCTAGTGAGGCAGAGTCAGAACATTTCCTCCAGTACACAACATAGCTAGAACCTTCTCCTGTTGACCATGGGTGAACTGGATATTTCTGTTCTACAAAATATGACTGGGGACCTCTACCTTATAAACCAAGACATTCAGGATTTCTCCTTTGTTGAAGGTGTTCTTAGAACTTCTCATTCTGAGAAGAAGTTCTCAGAATCCTCTGTTGCCCAGGTACTTCACAAACTCAATTTTTGAAGTGCCCGAGAGAACTTGGCCTCTGCCCTTCCCTTCACAACAATGTGGCCTTGGATCTTATCTATCTCTGCAAGGGTGAATGTGAGCACTGTCTTTGACCATAGGAAACTCACACAATATTCCAAAGGTGACATTAGATACACTCTTTTGAATAATAGTGTATCATGCCTTGTATCCTCAAGCATTGTTCATATCTTTGAACTACCACCAATACTATAATAAGAGAGATTCTAGCCTTTCACTGTTTACCCATGGTGGCTAGGAAATATATTGTTACACTCTGGTTTGAGGTCCCAGGTCCTATGTGGAGAATTATTGACTGGATCCTATGTTATTCTCTTCAGTTCAATAACATTGTTGCTGCCCATACATGGACATATTAAGAAGAACTGAAGGAGGCAACCTAGTCAGGTACAGGCATCCAGGCTGTTGGAAAACACTTGTCTTGTTGCCTGAACTTCCCCAGACCAAACACAATATGTGGAACCTCTATCAATAAAGAAGAGTTAGAAGCTGAAGAGCAGTGCTGGGACCTTCTTTACTGAATAAGGTAACAGGGACATGCATGTCCAAAAGGATGCTGCATGCACTTACCCTCTCCTGGGGCTTCTAACCCATACCTTTGCACAACCAGGTCTCAAAGTTTTCTTTTTTTTCATAAGGGCTCAGTACTTGTTCTCTGCCCAAGTTACCTAGTCCTTTTACTTTACTGAAGAGAATGTCAACCTCCCTCCTACGACTAAACCACTGCAGACACCCCCCATTTGTCCAAGGTGGACTAAAGTATTCATTTAGAGGAAAACACCTCAAGATGTCTGTTTCCTTTAAGAGTGGGCCTAGGTCATTTCTCTTCTGGCTAAAGAAGCCCTAGGCCAAGCAAGCCTTATGCCATTCCCTGTAGAAGCCAGAATCAAATCCAATCACATGCAGTTCAATATAGTCCCAAAGGAGGCTATTATTTCCTCATTCAACCACAAGGACTATAGACACCCAATTCCTGCCAAGGGTGTTTGTCTCATGAAACAGTGATGATGGAAAACCACAGGTTTTGGCTCAATGGCCAAGAGGGACTCATCATTCATCTGTAGTCATAGGAGCTTCATGTAGCCTCTAGCTATATGGATGCCCTAGAGCATCACTTCAGTCCAAGAGTAGCTTACACTTGACTTTAAACTCATCTTACGTTAGTACCAATCCCTGTGACCAAGATTGCCATGCAAACATAATTGCAACCTCATGGTGGGACCTCACAAGTGTCTGTGTGTAGAACAGGGAAGAAAATAGAAATCTAAAACTAACAGATCTTCCTAGAGGTGGGTTGTCAGAAATGCAATGTTCCGTCTCTCATTTACGGATATACCACACCCAATACAACATCGAGGGAGCAACAGAGTTCAGACAACCTCTCATCCGATGAAAGAGTATGCTGATTGCTTCTTGTACTTTCCCAACAGTATGTACAATATATGGATAGTGGAAACTTGGAAGAGTATTTGGACAAAAATGATGCAGTACCACACCCAAGGTAAAATGATTTTTCGCTTCTGCACAGTGAGGTGATCGGATCTTGCTATTGGGTTTAAACACAGCCAGGACTTTCTTTCTAAGCAAAGCAGTTCAAGTCACCTGGTGACCACAGGTGTTGCATTTATGAATACAGGCTACTCAAAATGCACGTATTCTCCTGGCATCTTACACCATCCCCTTTGGATGAAGGAGTATCAGCACTTAACTTGGGATAAGTGTCTTCAGCCTTACAAATACTACCCTAAACCTTTTCCCTTCTGTCCAAGATCAGTTATAAGAATGACTGGAGTTTATTACTGGGTTCTCAGAATTGTTATTTTCCCCAAGGGGACCAAGATCAAAGGGTCCCAAAGCACCCCCCACCTACATGTGGGGGCCTCAAACATACCCTCTAATGATGAACTTTAGTTCATTTCCCTCAACCATGGCCACTAAGAAAATCTTTGTGACCAAAGGGGCTATAATTTTAATTCTGCTCTGTGCTACAGAGTCTGAACTTAGGTCTTCTGTTTTTCATACTATCTTTCATGCACATACCCATGTAGCTGAAGACAAGATTCAAGAGGACATAGAGACTGACAATCATGACTGATGAATAATGCTTGGATTGCTGCCAGGCCTACCACAGTGTAACTGAGGAATCTTCTAAGGCCATGAAGCAGTCACCTCCTCTGCTCAAGGTAGGCTAGGACATTTGCTTTATATTTAAAGAGGTGTGGATTAAAGCAGACTCTAATTATGCTTTAATCTTCTACTCCTAAACATCATTGCTTTAGACCACCAAGTTTGATATAAATGGACACATTTATATATCAAATGTACCCTCTGTATATCATAGGGTTAAATATCTATTTCTTATAAACTATCAGGGCCTGAGATCACCTCTACCTGCCTAAGGCCAGAAACTCCACTTCCAATCTAAAAAGGTCCTCAATAATTACACTCTCTGATCAAGAAAGATTTCAAGCCATTCTCTTTCTAATGAAGGTGGGCACAAAAATTCCACTTAAGTGTGCCTCACATCCTCATCTGAAAGGGACATCAGAGTAAGTCCATTTGTTCCAGTAGTCCTCAAATCCACACTCTCTGTCTAAGAGGTCTGTAATGTCATTCTTTCATAGTTGGGCTTTGGTGCCTTCCCCTTTGCCTACAGGAGCCTCAGATACTCCATGCCTACTCATAAATATTTCCTCTTTCCCCTCTGTCTAGAAGGAAACAAAACTTTCTACTAATGGCCACATTTGCTGAAATCCTTGATCCCAATTGGGGACTCATGCCTACCCTATTTTGCAAGATGTCAATATATTTTTATCTACTGATCTTGTGTACCTGCTATGTCTAGGATTACTTCCAAACTTATTCCTACTAAATATATTCTAATACATTCCTTCACTGAAGAAAGGTGCTTTGGACTAATTTCATCTTCATAGACCAAAGATAACCATTCAACCTGTTGGAATAATGAAACATCTGCTGCCTGGACTTTCACACAGCACACAAAATGTATGGATATTCTAAATACGGGAAAAGTAATTGGAAGCTGATCAAACAATACTGGAAAATACTGGAATTTCCTCTTCTCCACAAGTATTTATATTTTCTCCAATGTGAAATGGTCTTTTTTATTTTATTGAAAATAGCCAGAGATTTTACCCCTCTGATAAATGGGTATAGAATTTCACATTTCACAGAGTTTGTCAGAAATCATGCTTATGACCAGGGTACTGCAACACCCTATTCCCACGAAGTGTGGCACATTACCTCTTTGAGGAAGGTCACAATAGTCCTACTTCTCATGTAAAAGCTGCTTAAGGTCCTCCCCCATCTTACACAGGAGATTTAGACTTCATAAGAGAGAGTGCTCCAAACCTTGCCTGTGTGATCGAGGAAATCCCACAGATTCACCATCTTCCCAGTGCATATCCTACACACAACTTCTAATTACAGTGGTCTGGGAAGCACTTTGTGACTAAGAGATCTCAGAGCACTGTGTACTGAGGTCCCAAACAGAAGAATATTAAGGCAAGGGTAAATCAGACTACTTTATTCATTTTCTTAGTGGATAAATTAGAAAAGGGTTTTGCCTGAAGCTTGCTTGGTATTGCATAGGCTAGGCTGTTCCAGTCTGCCCTGCTGTCCTTTGTGAACTTCAACTAAAGGTGACCTCCTCCAGGGAAAAGAATGACAGTGTCTATGATGTCAGCAGCATTAAAAGCCTTTGACTGTTTAGCAATTCTTTTGTTTTATGGTTCCACTTAAAGAGGGGTTCTGAAAGCATTTAGCAAAAGTTTCATGACCCTGAAGGATGGCTCAGTGGGTAAATCATTTGCTTAACAAGCCTGCTGACCTGAATTTGATCTCCAGAGTGCATGTAAAGGTGGAAGGAGAGAACCAAGTCCTCAGAATTGTTCTCTGATCCCCACTTGTTTGCCCCTCCAATAACAATAGTACATTCAATTTTGAAGAATAATTTTTAGCAAGTTGTCAGGCTTGTTCCTAGCTGACAGTGATAAATTGAAGCATGCTCATTGTAAACAGGGCAAAATTTCAGAAGGAAACTAATTTGAGAATATCAGAAGTCCAGAGACATATTTGAAGGATGCTCACTCATTCACATTATTAAACCAGGATACAAAGTCGACATTTTTCTACCCTGTTTAACTTTTGGTGCTTCAGAGATGGCTCAGTGGTTAACAGCACTGTCTGTTCTTCCTAGAGGGCTGGGGTTCAATTCCCAACACCCACATGGCAGCTTACAAACATCTGTATCTCCAGTTCTAGGAGATCTGGCACCTTCTATACATGCAGACAAAACACCAATGCATAAGAAATAAAGAATAAATCTTTTCTAAAAAGTAAAATTTATTTTTTAAAAAGTTAACATGTCCCCCAGGTTCTGCAATGGGAGGAAAAGCTAAACTCAAATACCCAAATAGGACAGTCATTAAAAAGCCTTTTATGAGTGTGCTTCCTCTTCCATTTCCTTCTCATAACTGAGGTCAAAACTCTGGCACTTTTGTGGAGAAGGCAAGTGCTCTGTCACTGATCCATCTTCACAGATCCAATTTCACTTTTTTGTTGTTTGTTTTTTGAGACAGGGTTTCTCTGTGCTGTCTTAGAACTCCCACTGAAGACCAGGCTGGCCTAGAATTCAGAGACCATCCTAACTCTGCAATCAGAGTGATGAAATTAAAGGTGTTCCCCAAATACTGCCCAGTGGAATTTCACTTTTTTTTTCCTCATTCAGAAATGCTTTATTGGAATCTATGACAAATACTTCAAATGGTTCTGGGAGAACACCAAACCAGGCTACAGGACCTCACCAAAAAAGAGACACAGCTTAAAAGTCATAGCAGTCTAATACAAAGAGTTTCCTGGGTTCAGTTAGGCTTATATTTCATAAAAATATATGTCCATACTGCAGAATAGTATGTAAGCGGACAGCCAAAAGGTGGATGCCATCCAGAGGCAGAATGACACAGAGTCCTCCTATTCAAGTCCATTTTGCTCTTTATAATGTTCTCTCTATCTCCTACACTTCCTCTAGGGTCCCTCATACTATCAAAGTGCTGGGAGGGAAGCCATACAACTTTCATATATTACTGCTCTCCAATGGTGTTTTTCGTGTAGACATAAAGCTGAAAATTGATAAGAATTAAATGAAATGATTATCTTTCCAAAGTCCATCCAGAAATGGTTGAATCCACATGGCTAATGCCTCTAATCAATCACTTGAATCCTGCCTCCCATTTATCAGAGCCCAACAATTACCTTACTTTATATATTTGCAACAAAAACATAGCCTGCTCTCCAAATTATAGATAAAGTATTTTCAACCATCTAAACATATCTTACTCAGAAAGGAGACCATCTAAAATCTTTCACTACAAAGTAGGCCTCTTTCGGCTGCCTTATCTCCCTGAGTGTGTCCATAAGCTCTGTACAAAGAGGTACTAATCTGTTTGGAATAATACGATGAAAGTAATCATAGACCTCAAAAGGGGCAGGGTACTTCTCCAGGGTCAGCTGTGTTAGCTTGGCAGTATGCTGCAGCAGCTTCTTCAGGGTGTCCATGGACAAGACACTCTTCTCAAAATTGACTTCAGTGAGCTGGGAACACTGACTCAGTGCAGGCAGGAGGGCACTCATTTGCGAGTCCAGGATCACACAGTCCTTCAATGTTAATGTCTGCAAAGTGGCTGTCAGTCTTTGTAGCAGGCTACTAGAAATGCATCATTTAAATCTATGAAGGAGACAACACTCAGTTCCAGGTGTTTGAGCTTCTGAATGCTTGGACACTGGGCCAGATAGTTCATATCTGACTGTGATAGCTTACAGTCAGTAATAGAAAGGGTCTCTAATGGACTCTCCAAGAACCTGAGCACTTGGTCCATGCGACCATTCAGGAAGTCAACAACATTGAAATAGAGATGTTGGAGCTTATTCAGCTTGGAAAACTGGGAAAAGATCTCTGTAAAACAGGCTTCCATTTCTTGGTACCAAGGAAAATTCACAGGTATATGGATTTTCTTGAAAATGAGTTTCTGGAGGTTTTTCATCTGGCCCAGGCCAGGGGCTAGCAATGAAAGGGTGTGAATGTTCCAGCATGTGTTTATTTCCAATACTTTAATTGAGCCTATATCAAAAAACTCAAAAACATCCTGTGGATCATATTTAGAAAAGTCCCAAAACTCAAACTTCTGACAGATCACCTGTATCACATCTCTCCTTTGCTTGGCCCACGGATAAAAATGTGTAAGATAATTAGAAGGATGGTGGTTCATAAGGAAATCATTCATCAATACAGTCACAGGCTGTTTCACGCCTAGGATGGAATGATTTCCCAAAGCTTGGTTGGTGCCAAAGACATCTGGAGAGCAGTCCATATGCTGTATTTCAGCCCAACCATTCCAGAAGTCGTGGTGAGCATCTCGTAAATCAAGCACTTGTAGTTTGCACCTCCTGGGTCGATCCTTTTGTGCTATCAGCAAATCAAGACCATCTAGCACCGCTTTGAAGGACTCCAGGTGGAAAGTCACCATCAAGGCTTTTAAAGGAAGGCAAGTAAAGGGCCATGTTGCCACCATGTCCCTCAGGATGTTAAGTTGTTTGCTGGTAAATGCATCCTTGAAGAGTGGTGGGAAGAAATGCAAGGACAGGTCCTCCAAAGCAGAGATGGCCAAGGCTTCATCTTTCAGCAGGCTTCTTCTTGCGAGCTGCTCTAGTGTTGGTGGGGCCGTGAAGCTCATCATGACTTTTAGGTATGCAGATGTTGCTTTGGACACTGCTCTCAGAAGCTCCAATCTCAGAATGGTGGGCAGGCAATCGAGACTCCAAGGCTGAAAGTGGAATTTCACTTTTTTAATTTTAATTTTAGAACAGGTCTCACTGTGTTGTCCAAGGTGGCCATGGACTTGCAATTCTTCTGCTTAGTGCCAGCTCTTCCCTTTTGTCAGTGTCTACACCATTACTTCCTATCCCCTCCTTCTTGAAGTAAAGATTTTCTACATAGCCCTAGCAACCAGGAACCTTTTATGTAAGTCCAGCTGGCCCCAAACTTGTACAGATCCACTTGCCTCTGTCTCCTAGGTTCTATGACTACAAAAGTGCACCACCATGTCCTGGCTTTGTTGTCTACATTCTTTCTTACTTTTTAGAACACTCTGTGGAGTCCACTGTGTCAGAGCAGTGGACTGTGCAGAATTAACAATATTGACTACTTCATATGTACTCTCCTTGAGAATCATCTGTGCCACCATCATACCTCTTTTGTCCTATAGTACTCTGTTGCTTTTGAGTGAATCAACTTTTGGCGACCACATTATACCACAAAAGAGTTTTTTTGGTCAAGTCATACATTTTTGTCTGTAGGTAAGAATTGTGGTTAAAGAAGGGGCTGTCCATCAGTCTCTTCTCTCTAAGAAAAGAACAAAAAGCTATGCTTCACCATGGGAAATAAACAGTTTTACATGTGCCTTTGAACCACACTTTTTTTTTTAAGCTTAAAAGTGCATTCAATGCATGCAGCAATGAATGTGTTTGGTGAGTGTGTGACATTGATACTTCTTCTTCAGTAAACTTATGGTAGCACTGAAAAAACCCAAGCCAGTTTTCCTCTTAACATTCACCACCTGTGGAGCACATTGTAGGTGATGGACAGGTAAAATGGAGTTCAATGTGTTTGTTCTTGAGCCCGCTTGAAAACTGTGAACCAACAACCTTGTTTTAATTGATAGAATTTTCCAAGAGGTCAAGTGCAGTGATATTGCTAAAACCTTCCACAAAGCCATCAAAAAAAGAAGGGATTTGTACTCTTGGAGGAACGTCAGAGTTGCCCAGTGAAGGAACCCAACATTCTTACTCAGGTAATCATAACATGGTACGCTTAGGTTAGTACAGTGCACTGGGCAGGTACATACTGATGCCATAAAAAGCATGTTCGTCTGGCTTGGTGACATAGTTAGGTCATGGGTCACATATATGTCAAAAAACCATGGTAGACATTGGTAGCTTGTAAGACACAGAGTATAATAGTCTTCATTACAGTGGAGGTGTGCAGTAATATAAATAGAATTTATATATATTTTGTAACTTCCCTAACGATCAGTTAACTTGTTCTTCTGTTTCTACTAACATATTAATTAATTCCTAAGGGCCACTGTATTGCAACTCATTGTGAATCCCCACAGCATTCTACACATAACACATGGAAGCATTCTACATCATCGTACATTGAAGCATTCTACATCATCATACATGGGAGCATACTACCGCATCATACATGGAAGCATTCTATATCATCATACATGGAAGCATTCTACAGCGTCATACATGGAAGCATTCGACATCATCATACACGGAAGCATTCTACAGCATCATACATGGAAGCATTCTACAGCGTCATACATGGAAGCATTCTACATCATCATACATGGAAGCATTCTACAGTATCATACATGGAAGCATTCTACATCATCATACATGGAAGCATTCTACAGTCTCATACATGGAAGCATTCTACATCTCATACATGGAAGCATTCTACATCATCATACATGGAAGCATTCTACACGTCATACATACATAGGATGCATTTCTTACATCTCATACATGGAAGCATTCTATCTACATGGAGATCATACATATCATGAACATTCTAATCATTACATCATACATGGAAGCATTCTACAGCTCATCATACATGGAAGCATTCTACACTCATCATACATGGAAGCATTCTACATGCATCATTACATGGAAGCATTCTACATCATTCATACATGGAAGCAATTCTACAGCTCATACATGGAAGCATTCTACAGTTCATACATGGAAGCATTTACTACAGAATCATCATACATGGAAGCATTCTACATACGATCATACATTGGAAGCATTCTACGAATCTAATCCATACATGGAAGCATTCTACATCATCATACATGGAAGCATTCTACATCATCATACCATGGAAGCATTCTACAATCATCATAACATGGAAGCATTCTACAGTCTCCATACATGGAAGCATTCTACATCATCATACATGGAAGCATTCTACATTCATATACATGGAAGCATTCTACATCATCATACATGGAAGCATTTAACATCATCATAACATGGAAGAATTTACATCATCATACATGGAAGCATTCTACATTCAATACATGGAAGCATTCTACAGCATCATACATGGAAGCATTCTACATCATCATACATGGAAGCATTTCTACAGCGTCATACATGAAGCATTCTACATCATCATACATGGAAGCATTCTACATCATCATACATGGAAGCATTCTACACATCATACATGGAAGATTCTACATCATCATACATGGAACATTCTACTATATGGAACATTCACACTCATACATGGAAGCATTCTACATCTCAAATCAACATACATGAAGGCATTCTACAAGTCTATCATACTGGAAGCATTCTACATCATCATACATGGAAGCATCCACTCTACTGAACATTCACATCATACATGGAAGCATTTTCATAGTCACATCATACATGGAAGCATTCTCATAAAATGGAAGCATTCTACACATCATACAGAAGCATTCACATTCATCATCTGGAAGATTCTAATCATCTCAGACATTACAATGGAAGCATTCACAATCATACATGGAACATTCTACACGTCATACATGGAAGCATTCTACACATCATACATGGAAGCATTCTACATGATCCATACATGGAAGCATTCTAAATCATACATGAAGAAGATCTACAGAACATCACATGGAAGCATTCTACATCATCATACATGGAAGCATTCTACATCATCATACATGGAAGCATTCTAAACTATACATCATACATGGAAGCATTCTAACATCATACATGGAAGCATTCTACATATCATACATGGAAGCATTCTACACTCATACATGGAAGTTTCGTATACTGAGTTTACAGTCATATGAGTTATCTACGAGATTCACCTATCATAATCTCATATATATCATATCATGAAGCATCTCATCTCTGGAAAAAACTTCTAATAATCATTAGAGTTCTACACATCACTGGAGTCACAATACATGAGATTATATACATCATACATGGACATTCTACAGTCATAATGGAAGCATTCACATCATCATACATGGAAGCATTTACATATCATAATGGAAGCATTCTACTCTCATCATGGAA
>JAJTUV010002826.1:0-99872 GCA_021653895.1 Mastomys natalensis | reverse complement strand
CCTTCACAAATGGATTACATGAAATCCAGGAAGATGCTCAGCAAATTAAAGCACTTGCCATAGAAGTCTGATAAAGCACATTCAGTCCCTAGCACTCAGGGAAAGATAGGTGAGACCCACTGTATAAACGTGTCCTTTGACTGGCACTTGTATACCACGACACACACAAATTCACATTCACATACCCGTAATCTTAATATATAATTTCTAAACGTTAAGGAATGTATTTGGTCTGTTTTCTACTTTATAAGCCGTAAAACAATCAGATAGCATTTCTCACCTTGACCTAAACAGCTTGATAAATTGAGGCATGTATTTAGCAGCTTGTATCTTATTTATTGCATGATTATTCTCCTGCAATAAAAACGATTTAACTGGTGTTTAAACAGAGCCTCGCTCTGAGGTTGTAGCAGGCCTGACAGCTTGCTAGTCTGAAGGGAAGTTTTGCTTCATTAGTGATTTCTCTTTTTTTTTTTCCTTTCATAAGACTGGATTCCTGCTATCCTCTGCCCCTTTCCTTTCTGAGTTACCTGAGATCACAGGCTTGATGGTAGGTAAGGGCAAGGCTGGCTTTTATGAAAATGAATGTGACCTTCTGGCTCCAGATTTTGAAGAGTGAATAATATGCTGGCACACACTTAATTTGTAACTGCCAAGCTGTGGCTTCTGTAGGAGAGACATTTGCATGAAATAAATTATGTGTTCATTAGAAGGGAAGAGACTTTAGGGGTGCAGTTTGGTTGCAAATTGGGTAGTGAATAGACTTAGTGTGATATGAAGGAAAATTGGGAGAAAATATTTCTGGTGAGGTTTTACTTTGCTTTGGATCAACTTTTGACCTTTCACTTTATTTTGAGGAGGTTTTATCTGTTTGCTTCCTTGCTTCTCTTTAAGTTTAGATGATCCAAAAGTGTAAGCAGCTAACTCTTGTTACAGCTGGAAGACCACCATTTATGTATGGGTTGTGAAGTGTGAGCGAGCTGAAGTGCCCTGGTTCTCTACCCCTGCCCTTCATTTCTAGAGCAGTGATAGCTCATCTGTTTGGTTTTTTGTGTTTATGAGATAGGATTGTGCCATATAAACTCAAGGTAGCCTCAGACTGACAGGAATCCTCCTACTTGAGCCTCCCCACTGCTAAGATCACAGGTATGTGTCACCATGCCTGTCGGGAGTTGACTTTGTTATACTGAAACTATGTTTTGTTTTTTTATTTTTTGTTTTGTTTTGAGACATGGTCTCATTATACAGCCAGACTGGCTTTAAGCTCCAGAACCCCTTGCCTCGTGGGATTACTGGTTTATCTGCATTCTCATCTGGAGAATAAGTTCTCACATTTGGGTTGTTGGAAGAATACTTTTTCCTCCATTGCCCTTTTAATTTAATTTTTAATTTTTGAATATTTCATGCATGGGTACTGTATCTATATACTTTGAACCCCTCTGTCTCCCTGATCTAACTCTTCCTGTGTCCCCATTCATCTCCAGTTCATGGCTTCTTCTTTAGCAATTATTTGACACACGCCTGTATCATCACATTTGAGACACTCCTGGATCCACCTTGCAAATGTACATTTTAAAGCTGATTGCTTTGGATTAGAATTTGTCGGTAAGCTTATGCCCTGGGAACACCAAGCTTTTCTCCTGAAGCAGTCACTAGTGCCCTATATTTCTTTATCTGTTGGTGGGGACTGGTGAGATTTCCCCAGCCACCCTAATATGGCAACTGGTGGTGTCACTGTGCGTACAGCTTCCTTATCATATATCAAAGACACCATCCCCCAGCAGATGTCCTGGTCCTCTGGTGCTTACAATCTCTCCACCTCCTCTTCTGAGATGCTCCCTGAGCCTTAGCTTTGTGGTTGTGTCGTAGGTGTTTAAACTGGGACTGCACATCCCACAGTCTGTTAACTCGTTGTATTTGGACTAATTGTTGATTTCTTTAATAAGGTGTCTTCTCTTCTCTCTCCTCTCTCCCTCTCTCCCTCTCCCCTCTGCAAAAAGAATTTTCTTTGATGGGGGATATGTATGACATTTATCTCTGGGGATAAGGATAAGTATTTATTGTACAGTTAGGAATTATACTGGTTTATGAAAGTAACAGTAGTAGTAAGTTCTCCCCTGGAGTTCATGACCTCACCACCAAGTCATAATTCCCTAGGTTTATAATACCAAACATGATTTTCCTCCTATTGAGTTAGTCTTAAATCCCTCTAGAGAGCTTTGTTTAAACTTCTCTAAGATACAAGTGCCACCATTTCACCGCAGGGGATGTCTTGCCTTGCTGGCCAAGCTGTGGTTTGTAAGCATCCCAGGGGTGTAGAGCTGCTGACTGCTCTTCCTTTGGCAGTTTGCACAGCATCTTAGGGTTCTTCAAGAGCCCTGTAAGGAGGCTTCCAGGTCAAGTCCAGTTCAGTGGCTCCAGCCTGTTTCTTAAGTGTGTGGTGTCTCCAGTAATAGGGTCTTATGTTCAAGTTCTGAGAGGTAACCCAGGGGAAAGGCAATCACCTATATCATTTGGGCATTTCTTTCCCTCTAACAAACAACTAGAGGGGAGGCCTCCCTTGCCTGACCCTGGAGTTTTTGTTAGACAGTCCATGACTCTTGGGGAAAGCATTATCACCCCAAGTGTTGTATGTATATGCTATATGTACATGCATATATATGTGATTGTATGTAAAAACACACACATGTATAATGCATGTATGTATTTTTAATTAGATACAAGATTGGTTCCTTGTGGCTTTTTAAAATCATCCTCAGTGTTACGTGTCTCTCATGCCTCCTGTCCTCTCCGTTTTGTTTATATCCCCGTACACCTACCTTCCTCTTTCCGTTTCTCCCTTCTTGGCTCCCATGTCCCCTCTTCTCTCCTCTAGAACTCTGAATATTAAGTTTTTACTGCATGAGTTTCATTTCACTTGACAGAAACTCCTTCTGTCTCATTAAGGATAATTTTTTTTTCAGATTGTATTTTGGTAATGTTCCAGGAAGTCGCATGTCATCACTAACCCACTATCTCAGAAACCCAAGTCGAAAGAAATGGGGTAAAGGTCTTTTCTCTTATTTTGATCATGGCAACACCTTTAAAAAAAAGATATTTCAGTTACTTCATGTATATTTTTTATATGTGCTAATTTGCCCTACAAGGTTAGGAAATATTTATGGTCCACTCCATTATCATTAAAAAATTATTCAATGCAATTGTCAGATAATAGTATTTTTTAAATTAAAAATTAATATTTTGGGGAAATTTGTGAATCCTAGCTATGCAATTTCTGTTCCTCTCCTCACTCCTCCACAACTGCTTCTTTTTAAATTATCATTGTTACATATGTATATACAGCCTATTAAATCTGAACTTGCCAGTGTGTATATGTCTAGATCTAACCACTTGGACATGGGAGCATGTCTCTAGGTGGAATTGTTTTCCCTCTCAGAGGCCGTTGAACCTGTAGCTCTTCATCCAGGGGTGAGACCTTACAGATTTACCTTGTCCACACTTGCATGTCAGATGGCGGTGTTGGTTATGTTGGTTTTATGTAAATAGCCATATTGTTTAGAGTTCATAGGTACATTTCCCTGTCATATCTAGGGGATGCAATCTAGCAGCAGGTATTCTAACCTGTGGCTCCTATATTCCTTCTGCCTCGCTCTTCCAAGGTGTTTACTGCAGATGTATCAGTTGTGACTAGGAATGCCAGGCCCTTATTTATTGCATTTGGACCAGCTGTGGATCTGTGTGGTAGTCCCTATCTGTTGCAATAAATGAATGAATGAGTAAATAAATAAGTGAAATAGCAAATAGCTACTTTAATAGACAGCTAAGAACTATATTTATCTGTGGGTCTAGGGGTATGTATTTTAAATGCAGTTAGAAATTAAAATCATTTAGGGAAACGATAGTAGTTTTACCTTTAGACTATATGACCTGTCCAGCCATGGGTAGTTGTTGGCCAGGTTTATAAATAGCGGGAATGAATTGAGAGCACCTTAAGTTTTGATAGTGGTTGATCTCCAAGATAGAAGTACCAAGATTGCACCACTGTGGATATGTTGCTGCTTTAGCCATTGCTGTGGTTTGTGCGTTTTATAGCTAGGAAAGACTATGGATTATATCCTCTGGTGAGATGGAGAGCCAGTCTTGGGAAAGGAGGCTTCCAGGTCAGTTACTAGCTGGATTGCTGCAGGTCTTGTATCCCAAGTAGTGGTCTGTACAACAACAGGGTCTTACCTTTAGCTTTTCTTTAAATTAATTATTTTATTCATTTACATCACAGATGTTGCCCCCCCCCAGGTTCCCCTTCCAGAGTTCTTCACCCCATCCCCTCCGGGCATCCCCTTTCCTTGAGGCATCAAGTCTCTACAGGATTAGGTGTGTTCTCTCCCACTGAGGCTGATAAGGCAGTCCTCTGATACATAAGTACTGGTGGCGGGCTCAGACCAGCATATGTATGCTCTTTGGTTGGTGGCTTAGTACCTGGGAGCTCTCAGGGGTCCAGGTTGGTTAACATTTTTGGTTTTTCTATAGAGTTGCCATCCCCTTCAGCTCCTTCAATCTTTCCCCTCATTGTTCCATAGGGGTCCTGGATCTCAGTTCAGTGGTTGGCTGTAAGTATCTGCATCTGTCTCAGTCAGCTGCTGCTAGAGCCTCTCAGAAGACAGCCATACTAGGCTCCTGTCTACAAGCACAACATGCCTTTTGGGGTTCTGTACAACAGAGATAGTCCAAAGGGTCAAGGGAAAAAGATGAGAGGCATAAGGACAGGTCCAATTGGTAACCTTAACTGGTCACCCCACAAACCACACAAACACTGAACTCAGTTAAACAAGGGTGTTTTATTGAATACACACCCCAAGACTAATTGACCAGGGTAATAGCTCACAGTTGTGTGCTGGACACTTCTCAGGGCCAGGTTATAAAGGCTAAAAGAGCAAAAACCACAATGAGCTCTTACACAGGTGCTGGAAGTGCTGCCCTGACTCAAACGATTTTAGACATAACAGTTCATATTGACCTTTAATTTGATGGGTCCTATGTGAAGCTTATGGTTGTGGAATTTCTTAAGATTAACAAACCTCATAACCTACAGAACATAACAGGGTGAGTGGTCAGCATGACCCTGCTCTGAGTCAAGTTATTTTTCTGTGTCCATTAGAGCCGCAATATGAAATAGCTGGTGGGCATGGAACAGAATGGCCACAGCTATGCTAGGGGGCAGGCATTAACCTCAAGAAGAATGCATTTTCCATACGGGTAACAATCTGCTATTCAGAGAAAAGCTGGGCTGAAGAGATGACTCTTAAGGGGAACCGGAACACTGAAAGTCTCCCCTCAGTGAGGCTGTAAGAAACGGGGCTTCACTTAGTGCAGGTATGAAAGTCACCAAAGCAATGGTCTCCTACTCTGCAAAGAAACGGTGATCTGCTGCCTCCTCTGGGCTGTGTGACAGGAAATAAGCATCTAAACAGTAGCCCGACTTTAATAGAAACCTTAGTGAGTGACAGTGACCACAGAACATAATCGCATGCTGCCATAGTTACATAGTTCTGTCTATGAGTCTTCTTGCTGCTTGGATCTTCTGTAACATGCTCACATTTTCTGGTTTTGTTTTTACTGTTCTTTGTTTCCATTTGAAAACTCTTCTAGGACAAAACTACCATTTAAAATCCTTTCACTTTTTTGTTTTATTTTTAATTTTTTTATTTTTTGGCTTTTCGAGACAGGGTTTCTCTGTGTAGCCCTGGCTGTCCTGGAACTCACTCTGTAGATGAGGCTGGCCTCGAACTCAGAAATCCACCTGCCTCTGCCTCCCAAGTGCTGGGATTAAAGGCGTGCGCCACTTTGATTTATAATAGTAGCATAATTACAGTTATGAAGAAGCAATGAAAATGATTTTATGGTTGGGTGTTACTACAGCATGAAGAACTGTATTAAGGGGTAACAGCATTAGAAAGGTTGAGAACCACTGCCATCCTTCCTTCAAATTCATGGTCTTTTTTTTTTCTTTCACTAATTGTTATTGTATGCTTATATGTTTTTGTATATACACAGATGATCTTAAATATAACTTGCCCAGTCCCTATAATATTATCTGTATGTATGTTTTCAAGGCTGATCTTTTGGCACTGGACCATCTTAGATGTTACAATGTATTTAACAAGTTTACTAGTTGACAAACATCAGTGTCTACCCTTGTGGGTGTGGCTTTAATGGGGGCTGACATATGCATTCCCTGCAAAACCGGGGTTAGGTTTGAACCAGTTCTTTTCTGCCTGGCATGGAGTGAGCTTTGATTCATAGGAGTTCTTGCACATTGGGAGTTTATATAAAGTTTATGAAGGGAGTTTATAGCACCCCCTTCTAGGATGCTTCTTGAGGGTGAACCTGGGGTTTCATTTTACTGGGTGAATTTAAATCTCACTACCTCCCAACTTGTGACTGGTGGATTCAGACTGGCTGCTTAATTGCCTGGTGCTGACTCACCTGTGCTAACTGTATAGCTCAGGACATAGAAAGTGGCTTTCTCAGCCGAACATGTTTCCGTTTGTTGCTAAGAGAAGAGGGTGGATTCTGAGGAGGTACCGCTGCAGGTGACTGCTCTGGAGGAAGGTTTTATGAAATGTCTTCTGGGTTCACCTCCCTCAGTGGTCCCTGTATCATTTTGGTGTACATTGTTGCAAATGTTCTGTGATCTGTTTCTTGGTTGATGTGGCCGCCATTCCTTTCACAAAAACACCTTAAAATGTGTGGCACAAGAACTTGGATCAGTTAAAGCACAGAAATGGAAACTTTATTCAAATATAGAAAGCAGGGAGATTGTAATGATTGGGGGCTTTTAGTTCTAGACTGTAGTAAAAATCTAGTAAAGTACCCTTCTCCCAGATTTCTGCATTTAGATGCTGCAGGATGGCTGTTGATATATCACGTCCTAGCTACAGAAGTATCCTCATTTAATTTACACAATGGAGTATCTCACTTATCTGTTAAAAAATGGTGTCATGATATTTCCAAACAAATGGATGGGCTAGGAAAAAAAAAATTTACACCAAGTGAGGTATCCAGACTCAGAAAGACAAAGCTGGTGTGTGTCTGCTTCTATGTAGCTATTAGTTGTTAAGTCATGATAACCAAGCCACAATCCCTAGATCCGCAGAGGGTAGGCATAGCATAAGGAAATAAGGGAGAAGATGGACCTTGTTAGCAGAGGGAAATAGAATGGACAGATATGGACGGATGGTGGATGGGGAGGGAGTGGAGGACCAAGGGGAGGATGGAGTGGGAGGACCAAGAGGGAGCAGGGCAGGAGATAGGCATGTGAGAGGGAGTATGGGGAGAGACAGCTAAAGTTAAAGAGCATTTGAGGAGCAGTGTGTGAATAGTAGAAACTTCCTAAAATATATACATAGATGAAAATGATCTCAATGAAACACCAAACAATGAGAGAGACATATTCCCAACTGGCCATCTCTTGTCATCAAATGAAGCTTCCAGTACCAGGATTGGGTTACATCTTATCTAGTTGTTGGTCAAAAGGACCCCACAAGAATCCCAAAATGACCCCAGGTTGTTGTCAAAACTATAGGTTGTTCTCCACAAGATGACAGCCAAGTTCCATCGCTGACGATAACACCACACAAACCATTAGACATGGAGAGGTGTGCTGGTGCCTACACAGAGCCTTCACCCTGATGTTCCAGTGTCTTTGGTACAGGAGTGTACTCAGAACCAAGGCAGCCACAAACCCTTTATCTACAGCTGGGTAGTGTCTGCAAGATATTCTAGTGTCTCCCACAAAGCTTGTTGGGAGCAACCAATCACTAATTGACTTGACTTAAGGCTCAGCAATGTAAAAGCCCGTGAGTTTACATTTCTTATAAAAACGAAGAGGTAGTTGGCTAGGCTCAGCGGCTTGCTTTTTCGTGAGGTACAGGTTCTTGGATCAATGTCCCTTTTTCATACTTCTGTCTTCCATTACTGTTGATGTTGCCTTCTCTGCCACGTGAGCTTCTGTGGTCACTCTGTGTTGTGGCCTCATCTACAGAAGCACAAGTAAAATGTTCCTGTGGCCTCTTTAGCTTCACTAGGATTGTCTGCAGAGTGTGAGGTTAATCTTGTGCTGCTAGCACTCTGCCCTATCATCTCTAGTTGTTCCTACCTCCAATAATAGTTCTGGCATATGCACCGCTTGTTGCTCAGCTGTGGTTTCCAGTCTCCTTATCTGCCTGACATGTTGCTTCCTAAACCTTCTTGCTTTCCTGTTAGTTTTCTGCTTTGGCATTGTGATGACAAAGGCCTAAGGGGAGAGTGACTTTCTCAAGGACAAGTTTCATTTGTTTTGTGGAGAAAAGAGGTTAGAGGTTGAAGACAGAACTCACATGACCAAAGACTTACTTAGTCCCTTTCTTGCCCTCTTGCATTTGCTTCAGTAACCTGGTGTGAGGAGATGTGCTCTGGCTATGGGAGCTATGAAGGATATCAAACACAGCCCCCTTCCCATCCCCTCGACCCTGGGGGCTTAGTCACCGAGATCTTCTGTCAGATCTGTTTCAGTACAGGCTGTATATGGGCTAAAGTGTGAACAGGGCTTATGGCATACGAGTACTCATTCGGGAAAGTCAGAGACAAGTCAGATATCTCTGCTTTCTTTGTAACCACCTGTCTTGCACTGCGGTATGTGACTAAGCACACTGTGCTGACCCACACGCGGATGTGCGGAAACTCTGGGGTACTCTCCATATGATGATTATTAATAAGACAAAACTCCTGAGGGTTTTGAAGACAACTTGTTTATTGGCACATACGTAGTACAAAGTATGAAATAGGTATGAGTGTTACTTAGAAGAATGCTTAGGAGGAACATCTGAGAGACTGGGTGTCTTCTAAGAAGCCACTTAATAGAAGAGGAGGAGTTGAGCTTTGGTAACTCATAGACCAGTACCCACATGCCACTTCTCTATTCATCTGATTTCTAGCAAATTGTGATGTGCTACAGGCTTTCACTTTACATGGAGACTTTTTATTTTTATTATACTTTTTTGGACTTCATACATATTATTGGATAATATTACTGCTAGTTAAGTTATTTTTCGTCATAAGCCTGCTTTTTATTCGTAAATCTTAATTGTCCTGTAACAAGATTGATAATACTTGGAAGGGGACGGCAATTTACAAAGTATCTGTGCTTTCATGAATTGTATTTTCCCTTTTGGTTTTGGAAGTCTCTAGGTCATTCTGGACTTTCAGTGACATGTGTAACTTCTTATTTAAGACTTCTCTAAATGGCTGGCATAAAAAGAAATAAATAATGGGGTCCAGACACACATTTGCAGCCGAGAGTAGCAGAGTGAATTCTTTCGCATAGAGCAGGGTCTCCTTCGCCCGGCAGCTGTAATGCCCTTCCGTCTGACTCTTTGTGTAGGGGATCCTGGCAATGTGGTAAGGTACAAAACAGACAACAAATACGAGCACAATGCTGAATATATTGCGGCTAGACTTCCTTTTGACCGAGATGGAATTCTTTCTGGACTTGAGGTGAGACTTAAAGATCTTCCTCGTGATGGCCGTGTAGAAGATGATTAACAGAAGGAACACAATCCAGAAAATGCTCACGAAGATATAGTTAGACGCCTTGTGCCACTTCTGCCCCAGCTCGTTTTTGAGTTCCATACACTGTACTTTGTTAACATCCTTGACACTCTGGTTTGTCAGAATGATGTTTGGGACAGCGAGGAGAAGCATGAGCGTCCATACCAGCACGGACAGCAGCTTGCTGTAGTTCACTGACTGCACGACAGAAGTAAAAAGGGGCTTCACAATTTTATAGTACCTGTCAAAGCTGATGAGCCCAAAGAACACGATGCTGACGTACATATTAACATAGAAGATCACGGCAGAGACCCTGCATACGAACACGTTCACCTGCCAGGGACCGAGGCCTGAGTCACCAAGGATTTTGAAAGGGAAAGTCAGGCCCATGAGAAAGTCAGCCACCACTATGTTCTTGAGATAGATGATAAAACTCTTGGAGCTGGGCACATAAAAGAATATCCATCCTGATATTCCATTGAGGATGATCCCTGTGATGAAGACCACACAGTACAACACGGGAATGATCTGTCGTGTGATCAGGACATTCCAGGAGCAGGAGGGCTGCTTTGGAGGCTCTGTGGTTGAGTTGTCCATCTTCTCACTTCTGGAGGTAAAGATCTGGAGAGAAAGGCAGGCTGGTTACTTAAAGCACAGTTTACGGCCTTCAAGTCATTTGTGATTGGTATCTAATAAAAGGAGGAATATAAATATGGCGAAACCCACCAAGATTGTGAACCATTTACTCCCTCTCTTCTGGGTTTTTTTTCCCTCTATTTCTCCATGTTCAGGGATCTCAGAGGCAAGCTTCATCAACAGAATCCAGGATACGGAAGAGGGAATTCCAGACACTGAAGGACAGGTTAGAAGAAACATAAACATCAGCCAAAGAAAATGTTACTTTTCAGGTCTTTCCTCTGTTGCCGTTTTGTAGAATGTGTAGCTTCATTCTTGACTTGTACCTAGGAAGTGTGGTTACATCATTTTCCCTTCACTGCGAGTCTGTGACATTTGTTCCCAGGAACTGCCACAGGGGAACAGAGCTGTCCCTTCCCCCTCCCCCTCCCCTCCCCCCCAGTTTTAACAGTTTGGGGAGACTGCTGTGTGGGTTTTGTACATTATCTTATAGGAATAGGTTATGTTTAGCAAAAAGAGAAGTTGAATTTTATTTTCATTGATCTAACTTCTCTTGCTTCTCAAGCTGTAACCTACATATCACCTAGGGACACTGCTATGTTGAGAACAGAGGTTCCATGGCCCCGGAGTTCAATATGATGAGTGGTCTAGGAATCTGAGTCGCATGCTTATTTATTTGTTAACGTATACAGAAATATTCAATCAATTGTGAAGAATGTGAAAGCAAACATATTTTCTATATAAGGGCTACAGTATTAACCATCCAGGTCATCTAAAAACCTCGTTCATATGTCTTAATAGTTCCATCGTCACTCTCCACCTTCGTTCTCTCTTACACTGTAAATACAAAAGCCTGCTTGAAAACAAGGCATAGTGCTCACCTTTATTTACTAGAGCATTCCTGAGAGATCTTGAGACTGTTTTAATGAAGAGAATAAATCTCTTTCTGTAGGAAGGTTTGGCATGATCCATGATAGCACGTAGCACATGCTGATTTAGAATGGCGTGCTTGAGATTCAGCACATTATCCACCTTGGGCAGGGCTAATAAAATATAACATTTTCTTACATGTATTAAATTCTGAATCAAATATTATATCGGTTAAATGTCCCTTTTCTTAAACGTATAGAACGAGAAATATTTGAGTTTTGGTATATCTGTGTGTATGTGCACATGTGTCTGCATGTAGCCATAGATCAGATTTGGGGACCTCCATGTTTCCCAGGAGATAGACACTTTCTGGGTTTTTTGAAACAGTGTCTCCTGTTAACCTGGAGCTTGCTAAGAAGAATAGGGTGAATATCCACTGAGCCTCAGAAATCCACTTTCCTTCACTCCCTAGCACTGTGGTCATTGGTATGCACCATTACTTTCTTAGCTAGATTCTGGGATTGAACATAGCTTTTATTTATTTTTTTCTGACCCAGCAAGCAATTTACTAAATGGACACTCTTCTAGCGGATACAATTAGTTCACATCTCGTATGTATCATATACACGTAGACCAAAGGTGATGGGTTGCTTTCAAATCCTACCACATCCATATCCTCTTATGATATGCCTTTTCCTCCTGTTCTTTTTTCAGTCCTGACACAGGGACAAACCTGATACTTCCTCGTGCCTTCCTCTAGTCCAGACATGAAAATGTTTTAATCAAAGGTACTTTTGATGAATATTCACCTGATTAATGTGTAAAATGTTTATTACTATGCTTATTGGTCTGTATAAGTGTGCATGTGTGTACTTGTGGAGGCCAGAAAAGGATGTGTGATTCTTGGCCCTGAAGGTCCGTGTTTGAGAGCTTCCTGGTGTGGATGCTTGGAGCTGAACTCTGATGCTCTGCAAAGACAGCAAGAGTTCGTGACTAAGGAGCCATGGCTCAAGTCCCTTGAATCTTACTTTAATACAAAATAATAAAGATGCTCACAACAGTATAGGTGAGGATGGTTCTACATTTTCCAAAGAACATTTTCTTACTTCCTTTTGGTTTCCCTTTAAACAGTGTACCCTCCACCGCCCCACCTTTGCTATCATTATTCTATGTGGTTTCCAGGGAATATTATGTTTTTAGATACTTCATAATATTGCTTTAAAATACTTTGTGGATTACATTATGTACTTCCCGAATCTGCCCTTGGTGTTCTAGCCGTCCTGGTTATTTTGGAATGCATACATTGACCCGTCCTTACTTAAGTTGCCCAACGTTGTGACTCCTCAACAGTGAGTGATCTTTGCTGCTGAGGCACAGTCAGTCAGTGGAGCGTGGCATGCGATTTCAAGGAAGAGGCTTTGCTTTGTCACACTTTCCCAGTTCCCAGAAAGTCTTCTACTTGGCTGTGTATGGGGATCTCACAGTAGCTGTTTGAGCTGCAATCTACGCTCCCCATGGCCTCCTTACTGTCTCCTCTAGCTCAGCTAGAAGCCACCGAGCATCTAAATTCCAAGTTTCTTGTCTTTGCCGCAGTTGGCTTCTTTTCTGACCGCTGCGTCATTTGATGGTATTTGTTATTGAAAGGCTATGTTCCTGTGTTCAATTGTGGTTCTCAGCTCTTGTATATGTTCAGTCTTCCCTTTATGAAGATCCCAGTAGCATCCATTTTTGCTGGGCACTGTGAGAAACATTAGTCTCAGAGAACTCTAAAGGAGCTTCTGAGCTGGGATGGCTGAATAGCGTGGCACCCTAGGGTGTTAGGGCCTCACTGAAGAAAGAAGAGCCTGTGCAGCCTCAGGAAAGAGGGTGACAGGGCAGCCTTCCTGAACATGTGATAATGAAGACTGGCGAGTGAAGTGGCTTGACACAATGAGGAAAGGGGTGGAGGGCATTGTGACAGAGAATGGCATAGGAACAGGCATGAAGACACAAAAGGCCATAGGCTAGTGGGGACACTGGTTACCTAAACATTTGGGTAAAGCCTCGCCCCAGCAGTCACTATTAACCACCACTGTACAGGTGAGGAAACCAGTATTTACAGTGGTTGAGTTACCAAGGTAGATAGAATAGGTTACACATGTCCACATAGTATTTAAACCTGTTAAACTCCAGGTCAGTGCCTTACTTCAGAGACAGTATAGAGGGTCCCTGTGTGTGTGTGTCTGTCTCCCATGTGTGCTCAAGTTCAATGGGTCCTTCAGCTTTCCTGGAGTCCTTTTGGGGGTTGGCCTTTCTTTTGGAGGAAGCATTGGCTGTTGTGTTGTGTGCTTGTGTTTTAAAGCCCTTCAATTTCTCCAGGTACTACTGTATAGAAAGCCTCCATTTTCTTTGCCAGTCTTTAAAAATGTCTGTAACTGATTTTAACTTTGATTTTGATTCAACCCCAATCTCACATGCTGATGTCTATGACTCTGCTGTAGGAGAGACTCAGCCTGCTGCACAAACTGAGAGTGCCCTAGCAAGCAGAAGCCCAGCGGCCACCGCTGCTGGTCTTTTTCTGGTGGGTCCTGGATAACCTAACTTGGCTTCTCTAGTTCTTGGCTACTCCAAGCAGTGACCCACATACACTGATACAACTTGTAATTTGACAAACATCTGGTCTCCTGCCACAGGCATCTGTGTTAGTTAGCTCTCACTTGATAAATTCTTGTATGCTCTTAGGTTGTATTGCAGACCCTTAGAACTCTTCCACTAAGCTTAAACTTGGGTCTACCTTGATTATATTACAATCCAGACTTCAGAATTCAGGAAGAGAAACTGTACACAGTCAGTCAACCTTTACTGACGTGCGAGACTAGGGAAAGGAGGTTCATGAACACGGACAATAAACTGATAGTGTCCTAACCTAGGGCTGTCATTCAAGCCACTTCCCCAAACACAGTTAGTGGAATTTGCAAGAACATGAAAGTCTGCCACATCCGGCCTATCTGAGAACTTTCTGTGTTCAGCATCTTGTGATTGTGCCTGCAGATCATGAAAGATTCTACTGAGGAGGCAGGGTGTGGTGATGCAGGCGCTTGTGCCCTCCAGAGCATGGTCCTGCTGTTCTCCAAACAGGAAACACTAGAGCAGCACTTCTCAACCTGTGGGTGGCAACCCCTTTGGGGGTTGTGTATAAGATATCCTGCATATCAGATAGTTATATTATGATTCATAATATAAAGTAGCAATATTACATTTATGAAGTAGAAATGAAACAGTTTTATGGTTGGGGGTCACCACAATGTGAGGAACTGTATTAAAGGTTTGTAGCATTAGGAAGTTTGAGAAGTGCTGTCCTGGAGGCTATAAAATGGCAACACGTTGCTAGCCTCTCCACCCCAAGTCCTATCTGGGTAGCCTTGGTGGTGCAGTTATAAAATTTAACCTGCTACTTTTGGGCCAGTCTGGTGTTTCTTAGCTATGGACTCAACATTTTAGGGGAGTCCAGCTCTTTGTTGGTGTCTGTTTTATGTAGTTACATGTTCGGCAGCAGCTCTGGCCTCTGTCCACTAGGTGGCAGCAGCATTCTGTGGTTGTCTCCAGACACGGGACTAATTGCTAGAACAGCTAGTCAGTGGTAGATGGATATGATGTCCCTCTGATACATGAAGATAATTTAGCTGTCTTTTTAGTGCCAAACCTTATGTTATATACACAACATTATCACTAAAGACGAGTACATAATTTACTGCTCTGTTGGAATAGTGGAAGGCTATCCAACGTAATGATTGAAAGAAAGCATACAAGTAAGATGCAGTGGCTTTTAGTTAGAAGTTGGCTCAAGCTGGTAATAGTTTTGATATTGTCATTAGGGCCAAGTGCCTCTGTCTATCAGCTTCTGAATCTTAACTTGAGAGCACGGTAGCTACCTCATAGGGTTCCTGTTTCTGTAAGCATCAGACACCTGGCACCGGCAGCTTGTGAGTCAGTGGGAACATCATCAGACCTGGGCGTGAGTAAGCTAAGGACAGAATAAGCAGAGCATCTGGAATGCTTTGCCTCTCAGCCTCTTGGTTTCCCTTGCTTTTGCATATTTACTTAGCTTCACATTCTTTTGCGATGAGATACAGGACCAGCAGGAAGCACAGGAGACCATGTGTACAGTGGTCTGAGCTTACCTGGTTGTGTAGCCCAGCATTCCTCCACCCCCACACAGGGGCGTGTGCTGGGAGGTGATGGCTCGTCCATTCTTGTTACTGGAAGGTAGCCCTCAGGACTAAGGGCAAAATACACAACTTTGTGCTCTTCTTCCACAGTCTACCCTAGTCTTTGATGAGACTGGCACGGAGCTGTGTAGCTCTGCCTTCAGAGTTTTAACATCTGCTTACTCTCTCTGGAATTTGTAGGCTAAGTATCTGGGTCCCTGCTTTGTTTTGTTTTCCCTCTCCCAGGAGTGTTTTGGAATCAGGGCCCTATTCTCTAGAGCTGTTCGAGGAAGTGAATCTCTGACCCTCTTTGGCACTGAAGAGCTGGTGTTTGCTTTCTCATGGAGTTACACTGAGACCTTCCATTGTGGACCTTGGACCATTAGTGGATATATTTGGTTGTATGCACAGAAAACAGATTTCTCTTTCTGAGAAAGCAATAGCTCTTACTCCAGCGACTCCATAGCAAGCACTGACTGCGTGCTTGTTTAAGATTCAGGGGTAGATAGCCAAAGGGAAGGACTATAAATGCCCAGGAATGACAGTGGGAATGGAAACACTGCCCAGACACGGTCTCTAGATGTTTAACCCTGGAGGGTGTGTGCTTTCTCCTGCTCTGAGTATTGCCCCCTGTTTCGGGGGTGGGTGGGGATCGGTGACTTCTGATTTTAAAGGATTGTATTGACACTAGCTTGTGAATTCAGCAGCGCTTAGATGAATGCTTTACTAAGTATGTCATGTGATTAGAGAGCAACCATAACCTTTGAGAATCTGTAGAATTGAAGGTGTAGAGGTACACAAAGGTGCTCATGGTGCACTCAGATAATCTAAGACTGACCTTGTCTTAGTCCCTCGACTACAGACTGGGATTCACTACTGAGCTAGGTATCATTTCCCAGCATTCCATTTGGGATTATTATTATATAATCCATCTTTACAGTAGATTTTCATAAGATCACTTAAGTGTCTTAGAAAACAGTCTTCATTTTGCTTTGCTCCATGGCAGCTATCAGATGCTGTTTCACTGCTGCTGATAACGTATGTGTTTGTGTGTGTGGGTGTATGTGTGTAGTGTTTAAATACTGATAATAATAAGCCTTCCTTTCTGTTGTAGCTATGGCTGAAACGTGTTTCAAGCTTATGATTTCCTTGGACCCTTTATTCGGCATGTGTATATGTACACATGTATAGACCTGCATATGTGTGTATATGTATATATGTTACTGCTGTGTCTTGTTTTTTCTTTCATACTCACTACATTTTCTAGTTGTAGTGAAACACTTTATATTATATGCTCATACAGTCTTTGTTTTCAAATAGATTTTCTGTTCAGTGGAATACTCTTTTACTTATATAAATAAACTAATGTACAATAGAGAGAGCCTAGGAGCACGTGGATCCCCGCCCGCCCTCCTGCATCCCGTCCCCGCTCCCTGCCCTCTTCCGCTTCACTCAGTGGTAGCCTTGTCCCGAATTACGTGTTTCTCTACCTCTTCCTTTTAAAATAAGTGATTCCGCCTCTATGTACATGACTACCTTCGTATAAAAATTGCTCAGAACTTTTAACGATAAGGTTTTAAGACTTAGAAATTAATACTCAGGGTTATGTTTCTTGAGCTAATCACCTTGGAAAGTGTGTTAGAACTATTCGGTGAGAATAAGCATTTACCTATTCTATGGTGGAGTATTTTAACTTCTAGGGGAGACTATAACATGTTTGCTGACGTGTATCAGGAAATATGAGCCAGTGGGTTATTGAAGTACTGTTAATAGCAAAAGCCCAGCACTAGTTCAGATAATTGATGAGAGTACATGGGAAAAAGGGTTTTGTTTTCTGTAGAAATTAGGGATCAGATGAATTACAGCTGTGAACCTTTAAGTCCTCGGAAAATTTGGAAGATGGATGCAACCCTCATTTTGTTGGAAAAAAAAAATAATCTAGAAAGCTTGAATAGATGATTCAAAGTGGTACCTGCTGTGTCCTAGAGCAGAGAGTGGAATTAAGGTTGTTGATGTTTAAAAGCCTTAGTGTTATTGTGTTCAGCTAAAATAATCCGTTTTCCTAGTTTGCTCTGTATGGTAACCCTGCAAATGATTCTTAGCCATAGCACGAGTGCTGAATGATCTAGAACATCTCAATTTTCCACAGGAGGCAGACAGGTAAGAGAAACTTAGTGTGTTGAGCACATCCCCAGGGATGGCATCAAGAGTCCCAGTCATGTGTCTTGTAGCTCTGTTCTCCCCTAGAGGTCCCTACTGCCACTAACTTAATGTATACTCACTTGGTGGCAAGTGCATAGAGAAGCCTGGTGGGGGTAACACTGGGAAAACATGGCCTATCACTCGCTGTGCTGAATTCTTCAGCCTGAACAATCCCCACTGTTCTCTTGATGGTTGAAGGAAGCCCCTACCCTGCTATGTGTGAGTATAGTCAGGCTACACAGGCCCAAGTGAGGCAGGTTTGTATGTAGCTCTGAAGTGCCACTGACATAGCTGACCTGTGGAATAGTGCAGTATGGGGTGGGGGAGGGTTGAAAACAAGCCTTGGGTAAGCCAATAGGGTTGTTTTTGTTTATTTTGTTTTGGTTTTCTTTTTGTGGAATTTATTAGCTACTTAGCTGGTTTTGGCCCTATGAAATTCAAAATAAAAATGCAAAAGGTTTTGGTCCTATAAACAAAAAATTCAAAATAAAATGCAAAAGTTTAATCTTCTGGCTACTTTCTGAAGGTTATGTTCGTTTGTGCCAGGCTGAGTAGAGCAGATGTATGGTTTCAGTCTGTCTCACAATCCTCAAGGCTTTGGGTCTCTGCGAATTGCCAGGGACCACAGGTTGGGTCTGGCAAGAATGACCACCTGACTTTGTCAGGCACAACAAAGGAGTAACAGAAGGGGCTTTGTTCTGTCAGTCTAGCAAGATGAAATCTAAAACAAGCAAAGATTCGCTTGGGCAAAGGTAATCCGAGCCTTGAGGTCTGCCTGGGATTGTGTCTCTGGTTTTCCTGTAGCTGCGGACATGGTCATCTCAGGCCAAATGACACATTCTCAGAAGCTGTTTCTCTGTGAAGGCTGCAGCAGGCGCACTCTTACTTGTACCCTCTAGCACCTCAACAGGTGTATATTCTAAGTCTCTTAATTACTGAAAGTGACAGGGCTGAAGAGCTAGCTCAGTGCTGTACAGCTCTTGCAGACTCCCACATGGTGGCTCATAGCCATCAATAAATCCCAGTTCCAGGGTATCCAACTCTTTCTTCTTCTGTCAGAGGGTACCAGCACACAGAAGTTGCACATAAGTGCATGCAAGCAAAACATTTATAATACATATAACATAAAATAATTACATCCTTAAAATTAAATAATATTTCCAACCTCTCCCCATTTGCATGTACCCCGTTGTCCTGAAGGCGAGCCCCCCGAATGCAGGGTTCACTGTGGCCCTCTGCTTTAGGAGGGCTCAGAATTGTGTGTGGCAGGCGGCAGCAGCTCCTGGTTCCTGACTTTTGGATGAATTTGTTCACATAGCTCTAGGGAAATTAAGCATCGAACTGTCAAACGATGAGTGTGCTCAGAATCTGCAGAGTGTTAAAGTGTGTTCTTTGGTAAATTGTCACATTGTAAGTAAGACACATTATGTAGACATCTTTCCCAAAAGCTGGAATAATCGCTCATGAGTTATTATACATTGTCATCCCAGTGGTCAAGCATGGGTGACCTTTTAAAAATTTACTTTATTATTAATTTTTGTCTCCTTCAATCTTAGCATCACAAAAAGCCAGTGCTGTGATTGAGAGTATGAATATGCTGTAATCGTTTATGATTTTTGTATTATCTTTTGACACATACATATATGTAAATAGATAGAATCTTATTTTATGTGTACAGTTTGAATCCTTCTTGCCCAAAATACTTGGGACCATAAGTGTTTCAGATTTCACTGTGTTTGAGTTTTTTTTTTTTTTTTCCTTTTTAATGTTTACATAAACTTTACTGGTGAGGTGTGACCAAGTTGAAAATCTAAATGCTCACTAGGTTTCAAATTTGATAACACTTTGAATTTCTTCTGATTGTTGAAGTAGTAAATTCCTACACATTATTCATGGTATAACTGTGGCTTTCATGTATTCGTCTGGGTTGGGTGCTCTTACCACAGTTCCTTTAGTCAGTTTCTTTCAGAGAACAGAATTATAGAAAATTATGATTTAACGTCACGAGTTACAACTTCCTAGTACTGAGACAGGGTAACAGTAGCAATGTGAACCCTGCTTTTAACATGGTAAAATGAACATTCAAGCTTAGAAGGCTCTATGTGAATGCATATTCCCCAAATGATTAGCCTATTAAATATGAGTAAAAGCTCTATTTAAACATTAAAACAGAAAGAATTCGGTGTAGCAGAACATTAGTTGTATGTGGAACTTTAGCACCATATTGCTATCCTGTAAGAAACCACTCTTGGTTGTCAGTTTGGTCTCTGTGAGCCCCCGTGAGCCCAGTTGGTCTGTGGGTTTTCTTGTGGTGTCCTTGACCCAGCTGGCTTCTACAATACTTCCTTCCCTTCTTTTGCAGAATTCCCCAAGCTCCCCTAATGTTTGGGTGTCAGTCTCTGTATCTATTTCTATCACTTGCTGGCTGAAGCCTCTCTCATGACAATGGGCTGGGCACCATCTATGAGTATAGCAGAACATCACTGGGAGTCATTTTTATCTTTTTTATCCATGTTTTATCTCTGGGTTCTGATTCTCAGGCAGTGACAGGGATAGGCACTCTTTGTGGCATGAGTCTCAAGCTGGACAAGTCATTGGTTGGTAACTCCCACAAATTCTTTGCCACCTTTACCCCAGCACACCTCTCAAGCAGAACAAATTATAGGTGGAAGGGATTGTGCCTGGGTTGGTGTCCGAGTACCACAGCTAGAAGTCTTGTCTGGTTACAGGAGATGGCTGGTTCAGGTTCTGTATTGCTAAAAGTTTTAGCTAGGGTCACCTTCATAGATTCTCGTGAGTTTCCATGGCACTGGGTTTCTAACTTGTCCTAGAATGCCCCAATTCCAGTTGTCTCTCCTAGTACTCTCTCCCTCCATGCCCCCCCACGCCTCCCCTTTCCTTCTCCACTCCCCTCCAGGCACAGCTAGGCTGCATTGTCTAGCCTTAGTAGGAGAAGAGAGGTGCAAAAATACAGCCCAGCGCCACTTACCTATGTAAACTCTCTTTGAACTCATGCTACTTAGGTTAATATTTCAAGCTCTTTTAAATTGCATTAGAATTAATATTTTAGAACTGTTCACAACTTTAGTTGACAGCACAGCAGCGTGGATAGGCATACGAACAGAAGCTCCTTAAGAGTGAAAAGTGATCCTAAAGAAGGAAAGTTTGAGCACTCTAGCCAAAGTGTATTTAACTGTGTTTTCTAATAAAATAATTTGAAATTCTGTTTAGTTTGTTAGTTTTAATACTTTAGCTTCCAATCTGTGTATACTAAGCAATATAAATACCAAAAAGACTGATGAAGTAATTAAATAACACGGAAAGTGCCTCAGTACACACACACACACACACACACACACACACACACACACACATTTGTTGAGCATATGAATCAACATACTTAACTCTTGTGTCTATCTTTGTGGATACAGGCTTAACTATTCCTCAGGCCAGTGAGGAATGGTTGGATTGTGTGGAGTGCAGGTCACGAAGGGTAGGCTGCACTTGGTGGGTCTGGTAGACAGTTATTCACTGCCTATGCTTTGATACAATGTTCAGTTTTCTATAGGAGTTCACATGGTTTGTAAGTTGGTAAATAAGGTGTCCTTTATCTTGAGTTTCACAAATGCCTTTGTAACTTTCTCAGTTTTGGATTACAGGTTGAGTAATTTTGTGTTGATTTTGCCCTAGGCAGTAGTCACTTACTGGGTTATTGGTGCAGAGGCTGGGAAAAAAATTAAGTTTTTACTGAACAGCTACTATGGGCCAGATACATAAACGTTAGTGTTTTCTTATTGTTGACATTTATTTGTTTAAATAGGTGCTAAGACAGAGTAGGAGCCAGTTAAAAAGTTAAAATCCCAAACAAATAATGTTATTCAGGATCTCAGTATATTAAGGTTTAGCTGTTTATCTGCAAAGCTTGCTTCTTCCTTTTTTTTTCTTTGACTCTCAATAATATTGACTATTTTATATAATGCAATTACTGCCCTTGTTATGTTAACATCCAGCTGAAGGCCTAACCAGTTTTGTACAGTCTTGCATTTCTCTTCTATTCATGCATAAATTACAATTTTTATTAGTCATAATCATTGTATGCTAAAGACAAGGAAATAGTTTTGGAGCCAGATGGTTGGTTCCTCTGAGTATTAGCCTTGCCCTTTAATTAGACAAATCACCTTGTCCCCGAAACTTGCTAAACTCATTTTCAGATTGGTAAGACAGAGACATAAAGAGATTTTCCCAGTGTCTCCTGGCTCCAGTGACCTGACAGCATGTGTGTGAAGTCTTAAAGGTGGAGGGCAATAACCTTTGAGCTCAGTGCATGGGACTGTTAACTAGAAATCCTCTCTGTCATATAAAATCATGACATGATGTCATGGTGTCCCTTTGCTCTTGTACACATGATATGAGCTAAAGGTCGAGAAGGGTCTTCCCTTTGTTATTAGAAAAAGTGAACAAATTGATGGTATTTTATACCCCCATTACAATTTCTTGTGATTAGCTAACATTTTAAAGCTGTCAGTGTATAGTGAATGCTGAGTTTACTACTTTTAAACTTTCTTCAGCCTGGGGGCTGTGGTTGAGTCTCAAAAATCTCTCCATTCAGTTGCAACTTTACAATTTTTCCATTAAATGGGGCTTTTTAACCTATCAATCCTTAGGTAGCTGAATAAATAAACTTTACTATAAGCATATTTTATGTTAGAAAAATATTAGACTTCATTTATGTTACTTTATAATTTATAGAAAAGTAAACTATAGATAAAACTTTATATTCTTCATCCTCACCACCCATGAGTTGAAACTAAAACCAATTTTTCTATGCTTGTTAAGCCTTAGAGGAAGAAATCGGAACTTAAGAATCAAGGAAATGAAAATTTAAGCCCTAAGACACAAGCGCTATGAGGCCAATTTAATTCCTGTTTCCTTCTTTTGAAAGTAAAATGTGACTTACCATTACGTCCACATCAGTAGCCTAGGCATTAGTGCTTCGGGAAGACTACAAGGACTGTGTACATGAGTCCTTCACGTCTGGCTTCTGCTCTGCTGGGGCTGTGGCCTTCATGCTCTGCGTTTGTTTTCTTTCCTGAGCATTTTAGTTATTGGACTGCCTTTGCTCTGAGGATTACGTCATAACCCAGCTGCACTTGTCCACTTTACAGTATCAGATAACTCCTTTTAACCCCATCTCTGCTAACGCACGTTTGCCCTCCTGCATTAGCTTCACAGTTTGCTTAAAATAAGAACTTCCAATTCTTAGTCCATGAGCCACTGAAGAAAATCATGCTTCATTACTTTGTTGAACACAGGAAAAGTCCAATCTCACCTATAAATCTAGTTTTCATCACATAAGAACACTTTCGGAGATTGAAGTAGAGAAAGCCATCCTACTTTGGAATTGCTGGTAGTCTGTTACTATGCCCTGAACTGGATGGAATTTTCCGACTTACCGATTCTTCTGGTCTCCACAGCCCCTGTAGGTGAGGTTGGTTCAGCGACTGAGTGTAACATCTGACTGGTACTGAGGGAAATGTACTTTGCTTTTTTGCCTGGGCTGTTCATGTTGACAATCGGGAAATGCTGCGTTAGGTCTCAAAGCAAAACATTTAAAGTACCCTCTGAAATGTTGATGGCTCGCCAAATTCTTGAGCATCGAGCAGTACGGATTTCCACTAGCTCTTGGAGGCCAGCTCTAATTTGTGCTTCTATGAGTTGGAGCTGATGTAGATTTGCTAAGGGTTACAAATTATCAAGGCCTGACCAAGGATAAACAGCATGAAGGGGTGTGTGAAGAGGGAGAGGAACCCAGCCAGCAGGAGGATGGATTGTTCCCATGTCTTGCTGTGACCTTTTGTGTGAAGCTGTAGTAATAATAGCCACAGTGTTCTCTGTTTGGACGTATTTGAAGTTTTGATTCACATGGTTTTAACTAGCTAAGGTTTTTTGTGTTTGTTTTTGTTTTTGTTTTTTTTCCTGTGTTTTTTTCTTTCTTTCTGGAAAACAGCATTTATCTGAAAGTAAAGCACACCTGTGTGCTCCTACTGTAGTGGGAGGGATATACGTGTCCACAGGAGCCTTGCCCTGTACTGGCAATGGAGCAGCAGATGAGGATGCCAGCCTCTTCTTTTGGGACACAGATGCCCTGTCCTCAGGGTGGATGGGATGCTGATTGTGCCCAGTCTGCACCAACCTTTAGTGGTGCATAGGGACTTCTGACCTTTCTCCAGTTTATCAGTACAACTTCAGTCTGATTTTGAACATCGCTCTTTCCATCTTAGTTTGCTAAGGGACCCATTTCTGAGTATATACCAAATTGTTCCCATGGTTTTTTGCTCTCCAGTTGTATTCTGGATTAACACAATACCACCCCATCTCACTGTACAGTGTGCCCAGGTTTCTCCATGTGCTCAGGTTGACTTTGAAGGCTTCCACCCAGCACTGGACCTGGCTCACTTCCTTTGGTCTTTCTTAGATTTCTCATTTTTTTTTTTTAATGTCACCATTTCCCCCTCCTGCCCACCTCTGTCTTACCGAAGCAAAAGTAAGAGTTCCTCAAACTCTCTGGTAGCTCCTAAACAACCATCAAACTGTTCCTGTAGCTCCCTTTGCCGATGCATTAGAAAATGGTTTCTGTGTGCTGTCTTCACTTCCCCTCTACCTTGTAATCTATTTTCCTGTGTGACTTCTTGGAAATTGCACAAGTCCATCCCCATTGCCCGCTGCTCAGCCTACTAGTTATTTTAAAAGATACTTACTTTAAGGCAGCATTTATTTTTTAATTGTGCAAGTGCACACAAATGTTCTGTCTTGACCAGTTTTGTTTTCTGAAATGACCCTGTTATGAATACCAGGCTCACCTGGACGACCTCTGTGAGCTCTGCAACCTCTGGTTGCATTCCTTGTCTCTGTACTCCTAGGTGAAGGTAGGCATGTGCCCCACACCTGGCCTTTGCATCTTTAAATAGTGTCTCTCAGAGCTGAGCCTCGGTGCCTCATCCTTCTACCTCAGCCACTCCGGTGCTGGGATTACAGGCTTAAGCCACCACACTTAGTTTCTTGACCACTTCTAAGGGACGGTTCAGTGACTTCTGTTTTACTCTCATTGTCACAAAACCATTACCACTATCATTCCCAGAAATACATTCATCTTGCAAAACTGAAACTCTATCAAAATTACAAAACCATCTCTTAGTCTTTGGAAACTGCCACCTTGCTTTCTATCCATGTGGATTTGACTTCAGTAGGTACTTTGGACATGTGGAATCACTTAGCCATTTCATGGCTGGCTTATTTCACTTAGTATATTATGATTTTGGTTCATAACGTGCTGAAGCCTGTAGTAGAATCTCATTTATTTTTTAGGCTGAATAATTTTGCATCACGTGTACAGATCATGCCCACACTCACTATGGAGAGGTTTGAGTCCTGTGTATCCTGAGGGTGTGAGGGTGTACAAATACTGAAGGTCTGGGTTTAAGTGTTTTCATGCACAGTAATCTTTCTTAGTGGTAGTTTTAAATACTAAATGGGAAATTCTATAAATAAGTAATTCATAAGTGGGATTGATATTGTTCTCAGTATATCACCGTAAAAGTTAAGTGCTTAATCTCATCCTGAGCTGACAAACAAAAAAGCATTGAGACCAAGTTTATCTTTTAAACAACACTGAGATAATGCCAGGACTAATAAGCTTGCCTGAGTATTTCCTGTCTCTGTAGAAGTGTCACCTCCAGACACATCTTGGACGCACCATGGAAGAAGTTTCCCTGTCTCTTACCTCAACATACAGGGTAACTCTGTCTTCACCACAGAAACAAGAAAAAGCTGCTTATCTCTGCCTCCACCTAGCCAGTCGGCTAACATTTCCTACCTTCCTTCTGAACACTAGCTACTTCAGGGCCCTTGGGTCCTACCACAGCTTGGACCACAGCTGTTGTTTGTTGTTTCTGGATCTTGAGCTGTGAGGGTAGGCATAGTCTGTTAGTGACGCTTTGATCTCTGTTGGTTACCAGGTTTTTATTTTTAATGCATGGAATTAAAAGAATATAAATATTATGACACATTAATTTTCATTTTCTCATCCATGTTATTTGTAATATGCATTTTGTGACACTTCTGCATGTTTGTTTCTCTTTCATGTTACTGTAATAAGTATTTGGGAAAGCCACAGTGAGACTCCATATGCCCACTTATTTCTGAAGTCTGGTGACCTATGGCATAACTTTTTTTAAAAAAAGTAATACTTGTATGAAATTCAGCAGTAGCTTTGTTCACCTGAAACTCACTAACTACTAGAATGTGCCCAGAGAGATAGAAGTCCTTGAGTAAGATACATCCATATTTATTAAGACAAGAAGCTTGGGGTGTGTGGCTCCTTGGTTCACTTTTATTGGATTAGAATAGAGATGCATTGCAGGAAGAAGCTAGCCATGCATGAACGTGCCTGGAGGCAAAGAGGGCGTTGAGAATTCCTGTTCATAATTGTTTTATATTTTGTAAACTGAAAGGAGAACTGATAGGGTGTGAGAGCAGAATGTATTTATTTATTTGAACTTCATTAAAGTTCAAAGCTCTGTATCTAAGGGATTGCACTGACTGGGGACAGGACATGAGCTCTGTCTGGTGAGATAATGCCATTGTGTGGGATTGAAGATTCAGTGTCAAATAAAATTGGCCGGCTTACATGAGGAGACATGGGGGTGACCAGTCTTTGACATTACTATATGACATGGCGCTAACAAATACTGCATATGAGATGCATGCAGCCTGGAGGTGACAGGTTGGACCTGCGTGCAACAGAGTACATTTCTACATACTAATCTGAGGTACAACTCCTGTTACTGTGTCTGACTTGGTCCAATCTGTATTTTATATTTAGTCATCGCCACACAAACTCCCATTCTGGTAGACTCCCATCCTGGTAGACTCCCTTTTCATCCCCCAGCCCTGAATAGAGTAGAATAGCTATATCATGAGGTACACATTTTATGTGGGTTAGCTCTACCTCATTTCCAAACACACCATGCATCCTGTCGCTTCTGGTCTGTTACCTTCACCTGGAAAAGGTCTGTTCCTCGCCCGTTGAAGTCTTATGTATCCTTAAAACCCAGCTCAGTCTCTTTGCTTTATAGAGTATTCTCTTACCTTTCTACTAAGAATAGGGCAAAGAAGGGTGGCTTACCCTTATTTTTAATAGAGCCGCCCTTTGGTTCTTTGTCCCAGATGATAATGGTGGTCTCTATTGGTTTAGAGGAAAGGTAGATCTGTTGATACTTTCTCAGTCTGATTCATGAAATCATTTGGCCAGTCTGGTTAGGAGGAGGGGCAGCACCCACAGGCTCTTCAGATTGGCTTCCTGAACTTGGATCACTATCCTTTGCTTATCAGTCTGTGAACTTGGGTCCCTGAAACTCTAGCTGAAAAAAGAAATCTTTGAGGTACAAGAAAATAACTGGCATTTAACCACTGATCACTTCATGGTTCTTCTAGTCGAAGACATTTTGGTCCTTATTCCTTTTTATATTTTTTAAACAAATTTTAAAATGTTGATTCAAGCGGCACATTAAGGTTCTTTAAGAAGCTTAGGTAACTCTTCTCCATCCTAGATAGCCCCCCATTTCACTTCTAGCTAGCAACCTAGCTAAAGTACTAGCTACATAATTACAGTTTGAGGCTCCATGTGGTTTATGTTGACCTCTTTGATGGGGAAGATGACCATTCATCTTCTTTACTCTCTGTAACTCTAGATAATTACATCCAGTATTTTCAGAGACACTGGGGTCCTTTGTGTGCACTGCTAGGTCAGGATGCCTGTTGTCTGTGGCTGAGCCTCTCCACTTGACTTCTAAACCTTGTTGTTTCCCAGTTACCTCCATTGATCAGGAAGTCTTGTCCAGTGTGTATGAAATGGAGTCCCCTCACTCTTCCAGATGGGTACTTCCCATTTAATTGAGTTAAGGTATGTAAATATGGGACAGTTTTGAGTATATCTGAGAATATTTGAAATCGTAGGTGTTCCAAAATAAAGAAAACTTGTTGACAAAACACAATGAATGATTTCATGGGATGACAGCCTTCTGTGATGAGTCCCAGTCCAGACACTGCTTCACTAAATACACTGTAAAACTACCCTCAGGTCACATGGGTCACATGTATGAAACTTAATTTTGGAGTTGGAATTGAGTTACATTCCTGAGTTTCTCATTTCATATTATAAAATCTGAAATACCTAAAATTTAAAAAGCACTTCTAGTCCAAAGGTAAGAGATACTTAGCATGTATGTAGAATGTTAGCTCTTATATTTTAATATTATATTTTAGCTGGAAGTATTTAATCCAGTTCATTTACACACACACACACACACACACACACACACACACACACACCATTGGATTAGGGCTTCTTACTGTTACATCTCAACAGAAACTCTTGTGTTGACAAATACTTGTAGTAAATCATCTTCTCCATTTTACTGCAGAAACCTTTTAGTTGCCTGGTCTTAGACATTTTGATGGTAGCTATTTGTAATCACTGTGGCCTTGTAAAATTTTCTACATGCTATGTGAATGCTTCCAGACTACCTTTTCCTTCCTGTGGAACTTGTCTGCTGCTGATGTCCCATGGGATTCAAAGGTTGACACAAGTCCTGAGTTAGAGAGGGCCATGTATGTGCCTTTGGTGTGTTTTCTCTAAATCCATTTACTCATACGTAAAATGGTGCTGCTTCCCTCCTTATGGTTGCTGGAACATTCACAGGAAGCATGGTGTCTTGTCTTACTAAAATATCTAGCTGAAATAGGTGATCAGTAAAAGCAAGGGCTTTTGATAATACCATGGGCTGTTTTTCTGACATGATACTGCTTCTTTGGTAAAATGTTTGGGACTGTAGTATCTGCACAGTGCTGAAAGCCCTGCCAGACAGCTTTCTCCCCCATGGACCACAGGAGGAAGTGAGACTTGAATTTACTAAATAGTCTTTCACTTTTTTTTTCCAAATCAGGGATCACTGGGTCCACAAAGTCTTAGTGACTTATGAGGGCTTAGGATGCTTGAACTTATGCTGGAGACAGCACAGCCTCCTCCAACAACAGGAATCAGTGTCCTGTGAGCAGAGTAGGCACTGGAGATGCTCATATTTCCATCTATGTGCTCAGAACCACTTGGAGTGGTTGCTAAGAGACGTGGCCCAGGAAGTGTGCATCTCCTCTTTCTCTGTTGCTCTTACTCTTCAGCTTCAGTGTACTCCCCCTTGCAGTCTTGCCATTTGGCTTGCTGCAGTTTAAACACTCACACATCTTGCTCTTGCATATTGATTTTTTTAGACAGTTAAAGTATTTGTTGACCTGTAGTCTTAGTGATCTGAGAGGAAATACGTTTGTGTGGTTAGGAGCACAGACTCCAGAATAAGTTTATTTTACTTCGAAAGCTCTCTTGGTCACACAGTGTGCTGTGTGCTTGGGAGCATTACTTAACCCCTCTGTGCTTCAGGGTTTCGTTGTTTTTTTTTTTTTTTTTTTTATATATAGTTAATACCTTATGCAAAATTAGTGATGGTGGCCACCTCAGAATATTATTGTGAGGAACATTGTGAGTGTTGGGCATGTACAAGAGCAAATATGTGATGTGGGGTCACCTACCATGTCTAAGAGGCAATGAATGATTGCTTCAGGAAAGCATGATTTTGAAATGGCAGTTAAATATAATGTTTATGGCTTAACACAACAGTGCTTTTCAGGCCAGTGCTTAGACTACCTTCTGTTTATGGAGCTGTTCACTACCTTCCTCTCATTTCCTTTAAGCATATGTGTGTGTGTCTGTGTGTGTGTGTGTGTGTGTGTGTGTGTGTGTGTACATGTCACAGTGCGCATGTTGAGGTCAGAAGACAACTTTGTGGAATTGGTTTTTTCCTCTTTCTCTGAGTTCCAGGGATTGAATTCAACTCATCAGGCTTATTTGATAACTGCTTCACCCGGTGAGCCATCGCCCTGGCCCGTGAAGCTCTGGCTTTGATGTGCCTAGATAGCAAAGGTACAGCTTGGGCATGCTGGCATTTCAGTTTTGTCCTTGAGTTGCTTTGGTGTATTAACAGGCTATATTATGTGACTCATGCTTTCTGAGTCAAGAGGCACAAAACTGCTTAAAGCCACCATGAGATGAACCATAAAGATCTCCAAGCAAGGTAGGAGCAAGGTTGTGTTCAGAGAGAAGTTTCCTAGACCCTCAGGTTGTTATTTTCAGGGTACTTTGAGGAGTAGATGCTGTGGAGATGTTCAAGGGCTCTGCTATGCTTTCATTGTGATGAAGAGTCCGTGTTCTTTTCTTCTTCTCTAATTGTTCATTTCCTGTAGCATTCTAAAATGTGCCTATGACAGTGTATGAATAGGTACTCGTGTGTCTACATGTGTGCCTGTAGACTAGGTTAGCACATTTGTTTTGAGCAAACACTCCCCATAAATGAAGCAAAGGAAGTTAGACCTTTGGCTGAGGATGCTGCATGGTTGCTACCCCAAGTATTATTGTGATTCTCTGAGGCTATGGAAAATAGTTTGAAGCTGTGTTTGTTCTAAAGATGCCATTGTTTTAGAATGAGACCAGCATGTACGTCTCACCCATGGCCTCACAGAGGTCTTTGTAACCCAAAGGCACCGATTGACATTTAGAAATTGAGATGCTGATGGTGGATGAGAGGATTAGATTGCTTAGTCAGAAGGTGCACAATTTAAATACAGCCTCTTTTCTTCTGCTTTGGGAAACCTCTTCATCATGACTGATGTGTTGTGGGATCTTCAGATCTCTGATTTGTCCTGTGACCAAGAGATTGGAATTTCCCTATCTACTGCTGTTCCCTGACTGTGAAGTCCAAGATGCTGGTAGGGTCAGAGGCCTTTGTAGGTCTGAATATTTAAGACTGAATAATCATGGGTTCTGGGCCACGTGTTAATTTGACATGGAGTGATGTGTTTGAACACATGTCTTGTATCCTCTTTTGTGATGTTTGGAATTCATGTCTATAGTGTGTTCAGAAGTTTCTGGAAAGAATCATACTTCGGCTGAACTTTTGGATTCAATAGCACTTCACTGATGGAGGGGAGGTTGGACTGTTGCAGGCCCAGTGTCTAATATCAGTTTATCTGGGACTATCTTGAGCCCCTTATTAGAAGTTCCTTGCCCACCAATTTGTTTGACTAACATCATTGAGACTTTTGGGTGTAACCTTTTGGGATGTATTTACGGACCACTAACTCTACCAACCAAGGCTAAGAATGTCATCAGATAGTATCTGAGCCTTACATACAGACGATTCCCTGCTTTGCTGTAACCTGCTCACCTGATGTTTTCACACCTGATTAAGTGTGTTGATTTATGACTTTCTTTATTCTTTAACAACAACAACAAAAAAGATGTCAAGAAACTGCTGCCATATTTGACATATAATTTAGAATAACTAGAGTCTGTATACATGGGTCATGGTGACTCAAACTTGATTAGAAACTGTCTGGTGTTCTCTTTGTAGTGAAACTGTAGTTTTATGTTGACACTGTGACAGCCTTCACGCATGTCTGAGATTGGCTTGTACTTGGAGGGAAGCCACTGAGTCAGCACTGTGTGCGCGCATATGTAAGCTGGACAGATATGGGGTCAGTGAACGCAACCACTAGAATCTTGGCTTTTTAAAAAAATTATTTCAGCCGGGGCTACACAGAGAAACCCTGTCTTGAAAAACCAAAAAAAACCCAAAAAAACAAAAAAAAAATTATTTCAGTGTTACTTGTTTATTTTTGATTTTCCTAAGTGATGTACCTTACACATTTATGCATATGATTATTGTATAATTTTATTGCCAGATTTAAATACATTTATTAAAATGGTTTTAAGAGCATTTAGCACTTGACATTTTAAATATACAAAGAAGGAATGTTAGTAAATGGGCTGAGATTCACCTAGCACAGTGTTCTTTCTGACTGTGCCTGTTTGCCCTGCTGTGGACTTCAGTGGCTGTGAGCATAGCATCTGACTTTCTGTTGGAAGCAGAAGCTCCCTTTGAACCAAGCGTAGTTTTTCTTTAAGGAGGACCTTTCTGGTGAGCTATATGGATTGAAATGAAGTGAAAGCATCCATTCATCCAAGGCCTAACCAATCAAAAAAAAGTGGAGTGAGTTTAGTAACAGGGACCCTTGAGAGTGAAACCACAGAAGTGTACTGGTGTCCTGGGCAAACCAGGGGACATGCTCACACCAGGATGAGTAGACTAGAGAGTTGGAATAGGATCCATGGAAACTAAGCATTTCACTAATGCCTAGATGAACTTTAAGGCAGTTCTGAGCTGTCTCCTCTTATATAGTGAGTGCTGGTGTAATCCAGTGTTGCTGTGTACGGGAACCACTTTGCTGAAAATGTTTGAAGTATAAATACTCTGTGAGATTCTTTCATCTACTACTTGAAAAGTCCATGACATTTCCAAAAAAGATATCTGGGTCTTCAGTGGTTACCCCATGTTCTTGCTACATCCTGTTTTGTTGTGGCTCCTCTGTGGCACTTCTGACTGTGGGTCTCCTCTGAGCTTTGCTTTCTCTAAATCTTAGGTCTTAATTCTGATGTTTTGGAAACAAATCCTGGTTTTGCTGTGTGATAAACACATTCATTATAATATATAAATGAGATTTATAAGCTCGGGAAAGAGAGAGAGAGAGAGAGAGAGAGAGAGAGAGAGAGAGAGACGAGACAGAGAGACAGACAGGGACAGTGTGTGTGTGTGTGCGCGTGTGTGCATGCGTGTGTGAACCCAGGTGTGTTTCATAACACTTTGTATTTCGTCAGTCAGGCACAGCCTTCTGATCACTTCCTGTATGGGATGGCCTGGAAAGGTCCCAGGCGGTTGTCAGGTCCCAAGTCTGTTGCTGGGTATGAATAGTTCAGGCTTTCTTTGTGAAAGTGGAGAAAGGAGCCTGAGGAAATTGTTTGACCGATACTGTGAGAAAACATTACAAGCCTATTATCACTGTTCATTTCCTTTGACCCTATGTCCTTGCTGTGAGAAAACATCACTAACTTATTATCACTGTTCATTTCCTTTGACCCTTGGTCTAACGTCTTTTTAGAGCCTGTTTTTAATGACATCTTCCAAAGCACTCAGTATGGACCAGTAGGAACATTAGGGCTTAGTCCTTAAAAAGTAATGATTTCCTTCTTTGTCTTGTAAAATGACTTTTTTTTTTCTTTAAAGTGCCATTCTTGCTGTAATAAACTACGTTACTCACACCTGACATCTACAGTCACTATTTGTCCTCATCCCAGGGCTTTGTGGGAGCAGATGGCTGGTGGGTGGTAGTGGGGAGAAAAACGGTATGTGTCAGCATGATCAGCGAGGAATCCTGTATTTTTGCATGGTGGGAGTAGGTGCAGCGTGGATCAGCAGCAGGCCTGGGCCTCTAGGACAGACAGCTTAGTGCTTCTAGGACAGACAGACAGCTCAGTGCCCTACAGGGTAGTAGTGAGTCACCTGGAGTTGTGTTCATTCCAATGTGGCGAGCCTGTGGAACTGCCCAAACAAAGAGGATTGGAATCCTTTCAACTTGCCCTAAAATTCTGGGCATCTGCTTGAGTTTAAACTGTATGACACTACATTTTTAGTGCTGGAAATTTATAAGCATCTTGAACCAGCAGGAAATAAACAAACGTGGCACTCACAGTTCATCATTCTAACAAGGGCTGACAAAATATTCACTGCTTATAAATAACATTCATTTGTGAAGTTATTCTGGACTTTGCTCTTGAGTTTAATGGCAGCGTGGGTCATACCAACTTTGCCAATTATCAAAGCCTTAAAAATTTCATCATTAGTTGAATTTCTTTAGATCTGTTTCTTAGAACACTTAAGTGGAACTTTTACTGCTTCCTTTAATGGTGTTTGAAAGAAAGAATCCAAGAGCAACTTGATTTACCCTGTGAGCAAGAACTCATTGCTTAGGGATTAACACAGTACAGAGGTTAAGGGTTGGAATTGCTGGGCTCCAACACTTCATCCCTGCTCCTCAGCGGAGTCACTGGGGAAGGCTCTCTATGCATCAGTAAACCGGCAGAAAATCTCTGTATCCCGTGGGGTTGTGGAAAGAATTTAGAGAGGTAATACCCACACAGCAGTGTTGATGTTAGTGCGGCCAGCTGTCCTTAAGCAGTGTTTAAACAGAAAATCGTGGACCCAGTGAAGTCTTTTGCATTCTCCTATCCCACCCTCTGGATGACTTTTCTCTGTGAGGTTTAGACGTTCTCTCCTTTTATTTTGAGTTGCTGATGTCAATGGAAGAAATCAGGTTGAGCCAGTCCTTCATGGGTGCTTTCCACTTTCTTCTTCTAAGGCTAGACTTTGATTTTTGTCTATACACAACTGTCGTGATCTGTTTCCTTATTTAGAAATTATTTGTTTGATGTACTTCAAAGAGTCTGTGCTCACATAGTGTCAAATTTAAGTCATTGTTGGATGTGCTGTCCTAGGAACTGGACTCTGTCTGTACTAAGGAAAGCAATAGAAACCAATGCATTTTGTCAGCTAAGGAAAGGGCTTTTATTGAAGACTTCTTGTTTATGAGTGCTGAAAGTAACCTTATCTCAGCTGAGCCTCGGCCAGCGTAGAGGGTTTTCCCATATGGATTGGATGTAAGCCATGTATGTGTTTCCAATAAAACTGCTGCTGCTTAGATTGTGCTTAATTACTGAAAACCTTCCTTCAATTATAGCAAAGAAGAGTCTCCTAGTTTTCCTTCTCGTTTGCCATCTCTCTCTTTGGGGCTATGATTGACCCACGGTAGTTGGATGAAATCCAGGTTTCAAACCCAGGCTGCATGGCTTTGTACACCTGCTACTCCTACCCAGTGTTCTCCTCACACTATCTGTATTCTTTGTCCAAACTTTGTCTGCCTCCCTTTCTGGTGATGTGTTCTTCCCCTGACCTCCCACCCAGGATGTCACCATGCCTTGGAAAATTTCCTGTACTTTTCCTGTCTGCCTGCCTCATCTCACAGCTCTCTGTTCTGGTCTGGAGTATTCATAGCAATCTCAACTGACTTCTCATAGACAAGGTTCCTACACTGTCTCATGCCCCCAGCTCGCTTTTTTAGTATAAAATGACTACCGGGGTGTGGAGCCAGATTTCCTATGAGGAAACTCAGAATCTCTGTAAAGAGGAAAGAAAGGAAGGAGGGAGATGCCCGAGGGCAGTGCAGGCAGACTTGAAGTTCCTGGAGGAGTTGGAAAGTTACTCTGTCCGAAGGAAAAGAACTCAGAAGTGAATGGCTCTTAAGAACTGCAGAGAGGCATTAGCATTTGTATGTTCATAGCTTATTGAGGACAGTTATTCTGCTGGGTTCTTTATAAATTCAATGCCATCAGTTTTCCTCCCAATTCATGGCTCAAGCTGGTGGTCTTTAGATTTACAGCAGATTATTCTGTTTTAAGGAGAGGCTTGATGTGTCCATTACAGGAGGGCCTCAACCTTGCCTGCATCTGCTTTCTGCATCACATCAAGCTTCTCACCCCATTCTTTGCATGACAGCACGCTATGATCACACACCAGGTTCTGACATAGTGATATTAAAATGTCTCAGATGGTTCACCCGGAAAGCAGTCGGCCGTTTTATGCGTTCCTTCTCCTCTCAAAGCTATTCTTGATGCTGTTAGTTGTTTGTTTATTGGAGGTCTTTTTCCAGGATCATAAATCTGGTGATAATTGGGCCAGTGTTATAGGGTAATACCTAACATAGTGCTCAGAATGAATGAAGAGGGATAGAGGAGGAGTGAGATGCTTGTAGACTATGATGCTTGATGCTATGGTTTTGAGACTGAGCTTAAATCCCTAGTAGTGATACAAAAGACAGCTCTGTGATTCCTAAAAGACCCCTCTGGGGTGAATAGGAAGTAGAAACATGAGAATCCCTGGATTTTCAACGTCATTTAACTTGGCATACACAGTGGAAAAAACTACTAAAAGACCCCTTCTCAAGCAAGATGGAGCACCAGAGATTGTCCTCTGACCTCCATGTGCAAGTTTTGGTATGTGCCATTCTGCATTTATACACCTACTATCTAAGTGTTTGTGTACACTTAGAGGAACTGAGTCTATGTTTTCAAAGGCAGGTTTAGAGTCTCTAAGATTTTTCCAGGAAGGAGAAATCTTATGGAATGATTCTGTACTATTCAGCATACTACCTGTTTATTTAAGACCATGGCTCATGACAAAACATAGCTGGCCTGAAACTTAATGCACAGAGCAGGCTGACTTCCTATTCATAGAGATCCTCTGCCTCTGTTGCCTTAGTCCTCCAGTGAAAGGCTCTTGCCACTAAACCTTGCCTAGCCACCTATGTGCTTTTACTTGTTTATTTTTTTTACACCTGAAAACACTTTTGAGACTTTATTCTCATCTTCTTAAGGGCACACTTGTAGGCCCTTCCCACCCATATATCCTACCTTCCTTCAGATCAGTGGTAATATTTCTGTAGTATGTCTGTTTAGGAATTTGCTCCATGGAGCAGGAAGCATAAAGCTGGCTAGTGTGAGACAAGCTTGAGGGCATTCTAGAGCATCGTAGATGCAGCTCCTTGTTAGAGCATATGTTTAGCATATACAAAGTCCTGGCTTTGATCCCCAGTAGCTGCTACACTCTCAACACACAAAAACAACATGAAGTTAGTTGATGCCTATCATTGGATGTGCCTTGAAGTGTCCAACAAGAGAAACTTAGGATTGACACACAATACATATATATGAATGTGTGTGTATATTCATATATATTTATTTGTACGTGTGTGTGTGTGTGTGTGTATATATATATATATTTATATGTACATGTGTATATATAATGCAAAGCACATAGAAAACAATTTTTTTGAGTGAATGAACAAACAACATCAAGCACAATTCAAATAGACTAGAAATATATTAATAAAAATACCCATTTAATAACTTGGTTTTTTGTTGCATTAGTGTTACCTATGTGAGATAGGGGATACCTTGTTACATATTTTTTGTTACTTAATTGTTTAATATTTAATGTTCTGGAAGAGTTTAAATAAATGGTGCAGCGAGCAAGGGCATGAACAAATGGCTGAATGGACGTTCTGGCAACAGGCGCAAAGCTTTGGTACTTGGTCCATGGAAGCAAGGCCAACTCCAGTCTTTTCTGGAGTGTTTGCAACATGATTCAGGATGATATAGGATGCTTAGATTTCCTTGATAGCTAATGTTAATGAATTATTTTTATACTGTGAAGTATGAGAAATTTTCCTAATTTAATATGTGGCTGGCTTATTCAAGAACATTCTTACATGGAAGTTTTTCTTATACTGTTAAAAACAAATTATTTAGACTGAAATCATTAAAGATTACATAAAACATATGTGACTGAAGACAATAATCTTTCCTGGGAGGGTATTTGCGTTTTAGTTTTTTTTTTTTAATTTAATTAATTTATTTTTATTTTTGCTTCCTTTATACTTTTTGCCCTTTGGCTGTGAAAAGGATTTCCCATTGTATGTAAAGAAAGGCATAAAAATAGCTACTATTAAGGAAATGCTGATAGTTGAGATGCTTGAGAGCAGGAAACTAAATGTCTTATTCCTTTCTTTTAAAGGGACAGGCTCAGGTTCATATAATACATTTCCATCTCATCTTTCATCCTTATTCCTGAGCAGTTTGCTTGAAGTTTTCTTGAAGAAATGTTAGTTCAGAGAGTCATTGAAAACAGCAGCGTCATTTACACACAAGTTCATGGGCCTTTGCTCTCTGGTGTTTCCCATGACAACTTCCCATGCAATGCAAGAAGCCAAACTCCAAATTGGGATACGACATGAAACCCTGCTAAACAAGCTCAGTACAAGGAAACAGCTGTCAAAATACAGCTATTTAGAACAGTGTTTTTATCTTTGTGTGCTCTATTACTGTACTAACTAAATATATTATTTTTTCCAAAACCCAGTGAAGTGGAGATGAGTACTTCACAGTAAATCTCGAGGAAATGGCTTGAAATGCTCTAATTTAACACGTTCTGTGTATAATATTATCTTTATCTGAATAGCTGAAACAATTCTCTTTATGTTCTAAGTTGATATTTTTCAAGAAAAATATAAGAGCATCTAAACCCCATAAAAGATCATCGATGACTTAGGTTACAGAGAACACGTCTTCTGAGACAGATCGTCAGATACATCTTAGACATAGGAAGGTTTTGATCAGAGCTACTGTGTGCTCTGTGTTGTGGAGCCTAATTTATACAAGAGAAGTCAGTCCACACCAATGACACAGGAATTATTCTAATATGTGTTTAAAGAAGAAAACAACTTGAGAGCAAACTTGACTATTTTCTGTATTGGTTTAAACTGCTGACTGTATATAGGCAGGGACTTTGTCTTCCCTGTCTACTGAGAAGTGTATTCTGGGGCGGGGCCAGCATGGTTTTCATTCTAAAGAGATGCTTTTAGGTTATTACCTTGTATTTTATTTTTTTTATTTTATTTTATTTTTTATCTATTTTTTAAAATAAAGTCTCACTGTACTTCTGTCTGGCTGGAACTTGCTGTATATAGATTAGGCTACCATCAGACTCAGATATGTGTTCCTTTCTGCTTCCAAGTACTGGAATTAAGGTGTACATCAACATGCCTGGCTAAAATGTATGTGTGCCTTTTTTACTAGTGAGTAGTTTGTTTGTGCTTGCAAGTGAGTGAGTATGCACCTGAAGAGAGTGTCAGATTCCCTGGAGTTGGAGTTCCTTGCAGGAGTGACTTTCTTGGCATGGATGTTGAGAACTTGGGTCCTCTGTGAGAGCAGGAAGCCCATTAACTGCAGTGCCATCTCTCTAGCCTTACTCCTGTGTTTGGCTTCTGTGTGTTCTGTACAAGTTGTCACCGAGGCTGAGCGTGTGTCCTTCTAGAGGCTGTTTTCCACTGGACAATACAGTTTTATGACCTACAGAGTATTTATAAATCAATTATCTCTTATAAAGTAGTTTTTGAAGATAGCTATAAGCCAACTAACTTAAGATATATTGTATACTTAATGTAAAGTAAGTGAAGAATTTGAAGAAACAATTCATAAGCTTTGTTTGACCTAGGAGCCTGTGACAAGAGATACAGCATTCTTAAAGGGAAATGGAGATTAAATGGCAGTAATCTAATTGGACGTGACCGTACTTGCTTATAATGCCAGCTCTTGGGAGGTAGAGAAGGAAGGCAGTATTCCAGGCCAGTCTTAGTACACTGTAAGTCTGAGGCTAGCCTTCAGACTTGAAACTCTACCTTTAAAAAAAAGTTTAAAAAGACGCAACTACTATAAAAAAGACAAGAAACAGTAGTTCCCAGCCTCAGAATTTCTCTCCAAGTTCCCCATAAAAACCTTACAATATTAAGAATTGACAAGTCAATTGAGTATTGATAATGTATATCTAGTTATAGTTGTAAAATAGGATATCGACTTTGTGACTTGTAATCAAGTTAAACACATAACCATATAGCCTAATAATTTTACTTTTTTTCTCTACACAAGCGTATGTTACTCTTACAAAGAATGATTACAATGATTGTAAAAACCTTTACTCAGGTAGCCCCCACCTGGGAGCAATCCACATGCCCATCAATAGGTGAAAAGGGGGGGGGATAAATTATGGCATGCTGGCAGAAATTAACACCATTCTGGGCCATATACATGTCTGTAAACTGGTTAAATCTCAATACGTAATAATAAGCAAAAGAATTCAGGCATGGGGGGGGGTGCGGATAGGCATTGTGTGGTAACAGGTAAATGCAGTGTGATTGCTGGCTAACCAAGCTGTGGTGATAAAAATTGGAATGTAACGTAGGCTCGTGCTAGGAAAAACCCGCAATGGAAGTGTTGTGATGACCTTAATTTTCCTTTTGGCTGTACCTATAACATGTCAGACAAATGCTCTACAACTCCCCAGGCCTTGTGGAATTTTTATAATCATTTGGGGTAGTGATTATATAGTGGCTTAACTTCTTTGAATTATATATATTTACATTGTTTCTCTTTTTTTTTTTTTTGGTTTTTCGAGACAGGGTTTCTCTGTGTAGCCCTGGCTATCCTGGAACGCACTCTGTAGACCAGGCTGGCCTCAAACTCAGAAATCCGCCTGCCTCTGCCTCCCACGTGCTGGGATTAAAGGTGTGTGCCACCACTGCCTGGCTGTTTTTATTTATTTATTTTTTTTACATGTTTCTCTTGATACATAGTTTATATCATACTTTAAATTAAGTCAGCACAAAGTTACAGGCATAATCACTTCCTCTTGAAGCAGCATGGGTATTGAACATCAGGGACCAGATTATTGCTTCATTTGTAAATGCTATGGAAATTTGAAAGATGGTAGAGATGCTGGAGTGTGTTTAATGCCTGGGCACTTAAGAAAAGGGCAGACTGTACCAAGATGGTAGCTTTTGAAGGTGCAACGAGTCATACAGCACGTCAGGGGTTAGAAAGACAGTATTACAGATCAGGTAAGCTGTGTTTTGGGGTCCTTGGGGACACTAGATGGTATTTAGTTTGTTTACTAAGCACATCATTTCCATAGACCATATACCAGTCTATAATTTCTTGCATCTGTGCATTGTTTCCCTCTTTTGAGGTAGCACTCACAGCTTGTTATATAGTTTATATCATAGTTTAAGTAGTTCCCTTTCTGATCTCATATTCAAATATCATAGTGTAATATTTAGTTTTTCCAAATTATACCATGTGCTTTTTTTATATATTGCATTGTCAGGAAAAGTAATCTGCTTGAATTGTGATAGATGCAGAGAAAGAGGTATCTTTTCCATGTGAAACTGCAGTAAGAGCCATGGAATAGATTTTTTTTTTTGTGTGCGTGTGTGTTAAGAACTGTAATTGGTAATTTAATTTTGTACCAGATATCTGTTAATTGTTACAATGATTCTTCTAAACAGCTATTTTTATCTGTTGTTACAAATGAATAAAACAAGTAGTCTGAAGTAATTTGGTTGTATAATTTTTGGCTTCTCTGTTCTTACAATCATCTCGGACTGCTGCACTATGTTACTGAGAGAAAATGATGACGCTGGCATCAGGGTGAAGAGGTAGGTCTCTATGTACAGGTCTAAGACTGTACTGGGATGTTATATATTTTAACTCACTCACTCTGCGTGATACCTTGGTGAGGAAAGTGAGACATGGAGTAGCTTGATGGAGATTGTATCGGTCTAAGTGGTTTAGTCAGGATTTGAGGCTAGAGAATCTGATTCCAGAATGCACACCTGTGTGGTTGTTAGGAAGCACAGAACGCTGTTCCTTCTCCAAGGTGGCTCAACAAAGGACTTTAGCCTAAACTCCAGATTATTGTTGTCAGTTTGGTGTAAGGCTTTCCTTCTTGCTACCCATTGTCTGGGAAAATCAACTGTTATGAACATAGTTACTTCTCTTCAGGGACTTAGAAGCTCCTTCCAAACCTGTTTTGGTTATTTACTCTGTTCTGAGCTGACCAGTTTGCTTTAGTGCCAGTGTAGACAATGCAGTTGCTGGATTCAAACGCATCACAGACTTGGTGATAGTGGGGACATCGGGCCCTAGGTTTTCTCTTCATGTGAGACCCCAACCTTTCCCTTCCTATTTTCACTTCTGTAAAGTTAGTGCTTGCAAGCAGTTAGGTCCTTCAGCAGAAAGACAGTTTCAGGAGGTAGGAGAGGATGAGGACGTTGAACACCAAGGCCCAAGGCCCGTTTTTCTATATTTTCTTTTCGTTATAAGTGAATGCAGAGCTGTAAGCTCCCAGTGAGGTTACAACAAGTTCACAAATCTTTATTGGCTTGCAGTAAGATTAGAATCTCCTCCAAATTTCTCTAAAGTTAGGAAAAACGTGTTAAGAAATTATGTGCTCAAAGATCATTGGTGTAACCTAAAAGATAGTTCTAGAATAAGAGCATTTGTTATATTAAAATTAAGGTTTAATGTGACCCTTCAGAATGGGGTCCAGAGGACAGTTCTTCATGCAGAGTATTTATAGCATCTAGAATTGTGGCTGTTGTTTGGAAAGGAATTGGTGTTTATAAAATGAAATTCAATTCAATTCCTTCAGTACCCTTAGAATATGTGAAGGATTTGAAACCACTGTGTTTTTTTTTTTTTTTTTTTAATCACATCTAGAGCTCAGGAGTTCTGTGTGATGTATTAGAAATTAATTTTTGTGATCCTGGAAAAGCAAACATCTAGTTCCTTGCCACAAGGGGCACACGACCACAACAGTGTCTTCTGGGCCAAGTTTCCTATGTCTCACACACTTGGTCCCTTTTTCTCTTTTCTTTGAAATCTTAACTTAAACAGCAGATGGTCTGTAATTAGATAGAAACCACCAACCTTCTCTGCTGTTCTCTTATCTGAAAGATGAGTGGTCAGAACATGACATGTAAGAAATTTTCAAAGAGAACAGAAATTGCTGAGATACCCAACAACGGCTTCGATAATAAAAGTGCAGGTGGATTGCGGAGCCCTGTGGTAAACTTGGCTTTCCTGTGAGTTGTTACAGCCAAGTGGTTACTAGAAGGATAAGTAATTTGTTTTCTTGTGATATCCTTTTCTAGGATGTTATCTGAACCATAAGGAGGAGCCAGAAGTTTTAATAAAGGGGATTTTTAAAGACCTGGCTGGGGAAATTGTGTTCTGGGAGGAAGCATACCTGTTTTATCTGTTGCCTGTATATTGCTCAGGATGCTGAGAATCTAAACTAGATTTTACTATTGCTGATGTCAACAAGTATTTGCTGACAGGAGTCTGGTATAGCTCTCCCCTGAGAGGCTCTGCCAGCACCTGACTAATACAGATGCAGATGCTCACAGCCAAACACTGGACTAAGCCCAGGAACCTCAGTGGAAGCGTTAGGGGAAGGAGTGAAGGAGCTGAAGGGAATTGCAACCCCTTAGGAAAAGCAACAGTATCAACTAACTGGACCCTCCAGGGTCCCAGGGACGAAACCACCAATCAAAGAGTACACATGGAAGGATCCATGGCTCCAGGTACATATGTAGCAGAGAATTGCCTTATCTGGCATCAGTGGAGGGAAGGCCATTGGTCCTGTGGAGGCTTGATGCCCCAGCATAGGGGAATGGTGATGTGAGAGTGGGTGGGTGTGGAGGAGCACCCTCATAGAGGCAAAGAGGAGGGAGGATGGTTTGGGGGGTTTTCAGAGGGGAAACCAGAAAGGAGGACAACATTTAAAATGTAAATAAATAAAATAATCTATATAAAAAAGTAATACACTTGTGCTGTAATTGGATTTTTAAGTTGATGTGCCCAGACTCTTATGAGACGGTACTCCTTTTTTTTTTTTTTTTTTTTTTTTTTTACAGTATAGGTATTATGGATATCACAGTAGATTCACAGCTAATTTGAAATCCTGGTAGTACTTTATCTCTGATGAAAGCACTTAGTTTGACAATAGGTGAACAGGCACTTTGAAATAGAAAGAAAGCAATATTTACAAGTTTGCCCAATTAACAGGTATGTATGTTATTTATATGATCATTCTATGTTTGAAGCTCAAATTTGTACTTCAATATTACTAGTAGGATTTGTTCAAACATAGGCTGTAGAGTTCTATTCCTAGAGTTTCTGGGTCAGTGGGTCTGGGGGTCAAGGGTTGAGTATTGCACATCAAAGAAGTTCACTAGTGTGTTCATGGGCCTATCCTTTGAGAACTTGACCTGAACCTACTGGGCACTCTTGAACTTATAATTTTCAGTTGAGGTAATTTCTATTTCTTTTTATTTCCTCTCTTCGACTAGATGGTCTTTTGGAAGCACGGATGTAGAGTGTTTGTGCTAGTGTCTTACATCTCCTCAGACTGGTTCCTTCTTAGCATTGTAGAGTCTGCTCATGCTGAGAGACCAAGATAACTCATTTGCTACTGACTGAGGGAAATGCAGGAACCTGGTTATCAGAGATTTAGGCTTAGAGACCCCTCAATGACTAAGTCCATTCTGAAAGCATTTATTGGAGTGAATATTGTTTCCAAACCATCTTGTTGTACTCAGCAAGCTGAGTTCAGAAGCATCTTGAACCATGAGAAGTGTCTTGGTCAATGATCCTTTCCTTCCTCACCCACTGTCTCCTGCTAAAGACTAGTGCAGAGTTTAATTACCTCAGAGTTAATGCAGTATGCAGAGAGGTGCTTTGTTTTTTAAGCATTCGTTTATTTACTAGGTAGCGTAGCTTGAATGAAAACCTTGTAGTCAGCCTGTTAGTAGGATGCATGTGAATGGTAGTATCAGTTATGAATAAGTGGATCTCAAATCACCAGTTTCAGCATCATCAGGGAATGCCTTGTACATGAATTTAAAACAAAAAAGAATTGAAAATCCTGTAGAGGTGTTACCATTAAGGGCTAAGTGGGAGGACATGCTGACCCATGGGATATGTGTTCTAATGATCTGTTGTATAACGGTCATTTTCCCGATGATCCTGATCTCCATGAAAACATTGAAAGCAGCAGTGTTATCCCTCATTTACTTGATAGTCTCTTCATATGTTAGGCTGTTGATGACTTCACGGATAATATCTGGATGGGTGCTTTGTGGCTTAGAAAATAGGAATGAAGTTTAGGGAGCTTGGTGGATCCGGTACTCAGAATGTTACTTAGTACCTAGTACTCAGTACCTTGTGGCCTAGTGTTTAGCATTAACTGTTTGCCCCTTCCTATGACTACTTTGAGAGATGCTCCTCCTTACTACTGTGTCCTCCTTGCTGTGATTTTTTTTTTTTTTGAAAGTTGTCAGTGATAATTTAGTGGAAAAAAAAAATCCTAAAAATACATGACTAAGGGAGAAAGTGGCCACGGTGGATTGAGGAGCGTGGGAGGGTATGCTGACCCATGGATGACTGGTAGATTATGAGGGACAACAGGAAGCAAGTGAAGCCATTGCAGGGTAAAGCTGATAGAAATCATTTGTCTGTGGGAGCCAGCAGCAGGGCCAGCCTCTCAGCCTGCAGGGCGTTTAGATCCTGGTAGTGTCAGCTCTGTTGCTGCTCACCCCTTCAGGTCCTGCTTCCTCTGAAGTGCTGCTGCTACAGGGCAGCAAATGGTAACTCACTCCCCACAGGCTGCCAGCTTCTCCTAACTGAAGCTCTGAGCACCTTGGTATTTCCCTCTTCTTCTTTGGGTTTAACAGGCATAACCATACATACTTCACATACATCTACGAGTGTGAAACCGTACGTATGTGCTTGTATGTATTTATAAGTTTTATTAAAGTATAAGATTATGTGTTCATAGAACTTAAAATGTTACTTTGATATTTTTTTAGTGAGTGCCTTGTTTTCTTATTTTCAAATTAGGATTTAGATTATTTAGTCCTGAAATGTATTTTTGTTTGGTGTATTTTATAAAAGATAAATGTGTAAATTGTTTTTTCTTTACTCTTATTTCCTCCATAGGATTAAATTTCCTAAAACAAAACAAACAAAAACCAACCAAACAAAAAAAATACCTGGAAACAAAACCTCCCAAAAACTCAACAGTAAAACAGTGTATTCTAGGTGGCTTGCACGGACTCACTGAGTATACCGACCCTAGGTCTGTGCTCAGTCCTATAAGTTGAGTTGAAAATATTTTAAGCATTTTAAGGAATGTAGCTGATTATTTATAAACTATGTAAGTATCTAATGGATGCAAATTTCATATATGTTAATATATATATGGTTTGTAAGCTTCCCTAAGAACAAATGCATATTTTATTAGATGCAATTAGTATTAACTTTCCCAGCAAGACCAAGTTAAAAGCTCTTACCTGTGTGAATATACGTTCAGCAGTCACAGTTTTGTTATGTGTGTATGCGTGCAGTGGCAGAAAAGGAGAAACTCTTCGTAATGAGAAGTTTTGAAAGAAGAAATACGACAGTGGGCTTACTTTTGAGAAGCCATCTCAGTGTCCTTTCTCACAGTTGAGATGTCCGAGATGGACACTTGTCAAACAGTTTCTTTTGAATTACTACAGACATGTTAAATACAGTTGAGAGTCCCAAATAACCAATTATAACACTTAAGATTTGGACTCCAAAATTGCCATTGACAAATACATAACATGCCAAACAATTGCAGTTTTTAAACACAAACTGACTTTACTGGTAAAACATGAGGATTACCCAATGTCACCCAGCTCAGACCTAATTCTTCCATTCACACACCCAGGTTATATCATGAAGAATTTCCTTACCTGCTTCTGCCTCCTGCAGTGCAGTCAGACCTCACCCATGGTGGAATATGTCTCAGTGTAGGTTCCAGAGGACACTTAAGCAGACCTCTTCCTCATCTTCAAGAAGAGAAGAAAATCAGGAACTTGACAAAAGCCACGAGATAATGGGTTGGCTGTCTGTGAATCAGGGCAGTTAGAATGTAGTCAAGGCTAGAAAGTGGAAGCAGAGCAGGGTTAGATGTTTTGATCTGTGTGGGTGTCAGGCTGTCCTCTGCTGGTTCCCTTCCTTGAGTCATATATAAACAGCCGCCTGGCCAAATCTCCCTGCCATCCCCTCCCCCATTTTTTTTCCTACTTTTTTCCTGTGCTTTCTTATCAATAGGTGAATAAACACATAGGCAAAAACTCACAGGGATTTTCCTCTGTAAACTTCATCACCAATAGTTAAATGCAGTAATTGATGGAGAGCAAGATCGATGGTTCTTCTTGATACACACTCCTAAGAAGAGATTATCAGGAGAACAGCAGGATCAGGAGTCGGGTGGTATTAGAGCTACCTAGCAATTTGAGTTAGCACTTGGGTAATGAATTTTGACTCTGGCCATATCTGTTACATAAGGGCTATTGTTAGTGTCTCCTCTCTCTCTCTCTCTCTCTTCTCTCTCTCTCTCTCTGGTTTTTTGACATGTTAGTCTCTTTTTCCCACATTTTTTAAATTATTGTTGGCAAGTAGCTCATAAGTAGGACTATAGATGAACACATCACATGTTAAAATTTGATAGGTTTATATTGTTCATGCTACAATTCATATTTTAAGTTCATTCCAGCTTCTGTAGTAATAGCTTTTAAAGTTCTATATCGTCCCACTGAGCTGAGTACAGCAGCCTTCATGTTCATGGCAGGACTGATTCCTGAACTTCCTTGGCAGGATAACAACACCCACTGCTGCTCAACTCATTTGGAGATTTATACTTTATAGGAAGTCATTTATAAAAAGTGATGTATTTCCATTTAAGCTCTACTCATTCTTATATAAATGCTTTAAATCACCCCTAGATTTCTTATGATACTTTGAGGCTCTTGTATTTTTGTTGTTTTTCTTTGACTCTCCTCCTCTTCCCTCCCTGCTGAGTGAAGGTAGGTTTACCACAGGTGCATGAGAAGGAAACCCCAACAGTGGGCGGAGCTCCAAGAGAGGGGTAACCAAAGGCACAGCAAGCACTGTTTGGATTCACTGTACCTACTAAGCAGTAGGCAGTGTTTGGGCACTGAGAATGGACAATCAGAACACACATTTTTTTCCTAAGGAAGTATAGATTTTTTTTTTTTAAATTTTGTGTATTATATGCAAACCTAATCACTACATATCTTCTGACTCAGGTATTTGCGACCAGAGCTAGTTGAAGGAAGCTAATTACTTGGCTCTGGTAGAGACTGATAATCAGAGAGAGAGCTATCTTATAATCAGCTGCATTGAAACGTCTTGGGTAAATAGACTTATGGATGCATAGAAGAAAGCAGAACTTTCTAGAGGACAGATACTACCAGGGAACATATGTAAACATTTTGTGATTAAAAGGATGATTTGAAATTAACAGTCTTTAGGAGGCAGCTCTCTTTATTGCATGAGATACTAGCTTACTCTGATGGTCTGAATGCATCCACGTATATTCTGGTACTCTTGTGCCTTCCTGACTTTCCTCTGGAGTGATCTTCATACCTGATAAAGGGTACAATTGGAAGGGCATTGTGTTTTCCTTGAACTGGAGCTATTTACTTTTCCATGTAATTCTAGGAAATGTGGAGTGTAAGGATTAAACCAGCATGTGGCAAAAATGAGGGTATATCATCAGGAGTAGGGGAGTAAGAAGTATGTAGAGTGGAGAGCTGGTATTCTATACACAGGGTCAGCCTCCACACAGAGCTTTTGAGTTTCCTTCTTTGCCTCCTGTCTCTCTGAGCCAATGTAATTGAGAACACTGAATTCTTTCTGCATACAGTTCTATAAGCACTTAATGTTTTACTAGCAACACTCTGCAGCTGTTCCATTCCTCACCCAGGTTTCTCGGCTCCTAGAATTAGTGTTTGAATCACGGCAGAGTAACTCCTGGAATCCACATTCTGTCCTCACCTTTCTATATGTCTGGTTTTACTTACCAGAGTAGATTTTCAGTACTTTGCAAACCCGTGTCATCCTAACAGCTTGGGGGCTGAAACACCAGCCTAACTAATGCACTGTTTACAGGAAAAATATCAACTGTGTGTAGTCAGTTTATGACGTGTTACACAGTTTTGATGGGCATAGTAGAACAAGGTTGATATGAAGTGCAGTACCTAGCTCCCAGGAGAGGCCATATACAAGGGTTGGATCCAGGCACAGGTACACAAACTTTTAAGAGAACTTCCTTCCTGTTGAGTCCTTTAACAGACAATGCACAAAACAACCCTAGGATGGTAGAAGATAAACATATAAGTTATTGTGAAAGAATTTATGTGTATCTGTTTGTCTTGTGTTCTTAAGACCATGTGTTTCAAGACAGGTTGGTTTTTTTGGAGCAATTGCTCAGAGAACCTTCCTGACAAGAAGACAAGGGCTGGTCTTATGATTTTTCTTTCTTCGCTTGAGGAACTTTTCAGGGAGAAATGCCTCAATCTGCCGCTTCTATATGCTGGGTCTTAGGATGATCCTGTTTCTGCTTGCTTACTTGTTGACTCTTTTGCAGCGCTCCCTAGCTCTTTCAAGCCCATGGTTAATATGTATAACTGACTGTTACAGTTTTCCAGGGGGGCATAACAGGTTTGTTATGGCTTATATATGAAGTGTTTTCTCAGGCTCATGTGTACCCTCTTGTGTTATAAGCTGATGGTCTTTAAAAACATTTTTTTTTTTTTTTTTTTTTGGTTTTTCGAGACAGGGTTTCTCTGTGTAGCCCGGGCTATCCTGGAACTCACTCTGTAGACCAGGCTGACCTTGAACTCAGAAATCCGCCTACCTCTGCCTCCCAAGTGCTGGGATTAAAGGCGTGCACCGCCACCGCCCGGCTAAAAACATCTTATATACATTTAAAACTGAGAACAGTTATATCACTTCCCTCTTTCTTCCCTCATTCACCCAGTTTTCTTCACTTGACTCTTTCTTTATCTCCCCCTCTCCAGTTGATAGCCTCTTCTCCAATTATACACATAAATATCTAACTCTAACCAGTTGAGTTCACTTATGTGTATAGGGCTTCAGGGCTGATAACTTTGGATTGGGCAGCCAACATTGAACAACAACCCTGGGATAGACTAATTCTCCCTCTCTCAGTAGTCCCCAGTTACCTTGTAAGTTCCTTGTCAAGGGTTGTGATCCCATGAGATTTTTGTCCCCTTTAAGAGTTAACATGTTTGCTGCATCCTTACATAGCCCTGGAGACTTGGATGTGTTTGGAGATGGTGAGGAGATGCATAAAAGACAGAGGGATACACAGAAAAGCTGATATCAGCTAGACTGAGTTCTCTGTTGGAAAAACCACAGCACTCCAGAAATCAGAGTGTTTACTCTATGCAGTTAAACAAAGAAGTGGGGTTTTGTATACAGCTGGACAAGGAGGCAATTATTGCACACAGATAAAAAAGGAGGCTTGTTTAGCTAATTTCAGTAGGAACAATCTCTCTAAGGGAACAGTCTTCAGGCCATAAGTATCCAGGGAGAGAAAATCATGGGTGACATTTTCTGCACATGCTGTCAGCATTGCACTTGGTCCCTTGAGGATGGCTTTGACATCTCTCTGAGCCTATGGCTATGGGGTCCTTGACAGCACACAGCACACAGTAACTCAAGACTTCACTCACTCAGGACTTCCTCTACTCTTTATACATGCCTCTTGATATTGCACTGTTCAGATCTTGTTTATGCAGCCTCTTCTGGAAAGATGATTCATAGACTTCTTAGTATCCTGGATCTTGCAATTATTCTGTCCTGTCTTTTATTCAAGAGTTGTAATATAGAGGTAGACTTCCCATGATCTGTTGATCTCTGTGTTGTTTTCTAGTTAGAGTTTTCTTTGATGCACTTTATTTATTGTAAAGAGATACTTCTTTGATGAATGTTAAGAGCTACAATTATCTGTAAGTATAAGGTTGAGATTTAGAATGTAGTCAGGAATTATGCTGGTCTAGCAAATAGGTGGTAGTAGATTTTCTTGTAAAATTTATAACCTCACTAGATTGAGAAAATAGGGACATTGGCTAGGTTTCTTGTGCCAGGCATGGCTAGTTACCTTTCTGTTGAGAGTGGCATCCAGATGTTGGCAGCAACCAACAGCTGTCTAATTGATGTCAGGCCCACTCGTCAGCTGATGGTCTTTTATAAAATGATTGGATCTTAAGGCCTCTGACCCAATCAATGACTTTATTGAGAGAGGGTAGGAAGTAGGAGCTGGGGAAGAAGTAGGTCACTGGGCTGTAGAAAGATGCACCTGGCCCCTGGTTCTTTCTGCCTGTTCCTCTAGCTACCGTCTGAGCAGCCCCTCCCTTCACATGCTGTCTGCCATAATACTCTGTTTTACCTCTTGTCCATGCCCAGGAACAAGAATTTGTTTCTAAGAAATCAAATTAGAGTCTCTATGTTTCACAGCAGACTTCCTGGTTTTCTGGTCCATCAGAGATAATCCCTGAGCCATACTTGCAGAAGCTGTGATTTAGACCTTTCTTCAGAGGAATAATCAAATTTAGAACTACGGTGTTTTTTTTGTTTTGTTTTTAACTAGGGAACTGATAGTCTCAAAAACATCTGGTACTTTAGGAGTGTTGCTGGGTGTCAATGTCCTTGCTTCCCTGTTTGGAAGCTTCTGTTCTTATTCCTCTAGAAAGAGCTTTCAGGCTGGTGTGTACCTTCCGGTTTGTTTCATTTGTTCAGGTCACTCAAGTGGCTGGACCCATGAGCTATAGCTTAGAATAATTGTGTGGACATGTGCCCAAAGAAGAGAAATTTTATGCTCAAAAAGATAGTCAGGGTGATATTAGTGAGGAGGAGAAAGAGAGAAGGATATACAAAAGAGATGGAGGGAGAGGAGGGGACAGATAAACAGAGAGACTGGAGGGACATGGATTAGTAGAACCCAGGAAGGAACATAGGAAGGAACTTTGCCATAGCAATCAGAGTTTGTTCATCTTGGGGCCTTAGGCTTCATATCAATTGATAATCTTCTAGGTGAAATACCTGTGACCAGACATGTTCCTTCAGATTTTGAGATTTATCAGATGGAAATAACTCTCACATTCATGGATTGGCAGAGTTGGTATTGTGAAAGTGAGTATACTACCTAAGACATGCTATCAATTAAGTGTAATTTCCATCAAAATTCCAGAGGCCTTTTGTCTAGAAAAGGCCTTTTTAATATTTTTAAGGAATCATAGAAGACCCAATAAAGCTAAAGCAACCCTAAGTAGAAAGAACTATGCAGAGACTTCATTGTGCCTGATCATAATCTGTTGTCCAGAACCACAGTGCTCATATCAGCCTGGCACTGGTACAAAACTGGACACAGACCAGTGAGCTAGAATAGAGGACCCAAGAATAAACCAAAACCAACAGCCATAGCCACCTAGTCTGTAGCAAAGATTTCAGAAAGGAGACAGCCTCCTCAAATGGTTCTAGGAAAACTGAATGTTCACTTATAAACAAACACATCTATATCGACATTCCTCATGCTGCACACAAATCAACTCAGAATCAATCAAGATTCCAGTAGAGCTGGAATTCTGAAACTGATATAAACACAGCTAAAAGTTCTTCAAGATACGTTTATGGGCAAGCGTGTTCTGAAAAAGAAGCTGATGGTACAGGAAGTTATCAGAGGACTTGACAAATGGGGCTGCATATGATTAAAACCCTACAATGCAAAGGCAACCTGGCAGCAAGAGTGAAGAGAACCCACTGGGGTAAAAAAGGACTCTTTGCCAATTATACATGTCTGTCTGTGCCTCTCTCTCTCTCATATGTGTGTGTGTGTGTGTGTGTGTCTGTGTGTGTATATGTATATATGAGAGATACCAGATGTATAATGAACTTCAAGAATTAAATATCATAAAAACAAAAATCATAATAGGAGTGAGCTAATGAAATTAGTGGACATTTTCAAAGGGATGAAATACAAAGAGCCAATAAATAACTGAAGAAATGATCAACATCCATAGACTACATAGAAATGCAAGTTCATGAGTGTCATGAAGAAAACCAAGGACAAGTTGACACGCGCTGGTGACAGTGTGGGAGAGGAGCCCTTCTTCACAGCTGCTGGGCGTAGGATCCAGTGCAGCTACTGTGAAAGACAACGTGGAGGGTCTTCTGAAGAAAACTGAAATAGACTACAAGACTCTGTCCTGTTTACATAGGCTTTTGTTATGTGACTTTTCCCGGGAAGACATGATTGAATGTTTGGTTACCCCAGATAAGCACCAATGACAGACTGAAGGAATGAGTCACCCTGAGTCTAGCTAAGTGGACAGTGAGTTTATTGGGGTTCCTTAAATGACTAAGGGTCAAAGATTACTGGAGAGGCCTGAGTGACACACGGGCATCTGTCATCTGTATCAGTGTAAAACCACCCAGCGTGAAAACTGCATCCCTCCGGGCAGCTGCAGCTCAGTGGGCTAGGGACTCTTTCTCCCCAGTTACTGTTATAAAACCTTCGTGAAGGACCTTGAGAATTTTTAAAGTTTCAGAAGCTTTCAGAGACTGTTAAAGCTTTTTCCATCAAATCATAAAATATATTTAATTAATATGAATGTAGGCAGAATGAGTCAAAGGGGAAGAAAGCAGATGGAACCAATAGAAAACAATTGTGAAAAATGGTTAATTTGATCACAACTTTATTTATAAATAATGAATGGTTATAATTATGAATGGCTTAAACACTCCAATTAGAAGTTAGATTTTCATAGTGGGTTTATAAATGTATGATGTAATATAAATAATAACTGTACTTTCGGAACACATTTTACATTTGCAGACACAAATGAGTCAAAAGTTAAATGATCATTATAAAATATTTTTAACTGAGGGTGAAGACAAATATTTGAATCAAATAAACATTGTATTGAAATGTGGTGGTTAGAACTAAAGCAGGAACCAGAGGTAGTTTATAACACTGTATGTAGATAAGGAAAAAAGAAATGTTCAACACTAATCATGAATATATTCACTATGAGGAGAAAAAAAAATACATTAGAGTGGGGAAGAAAATATCAGATCAGTGAAGTTGTACATGGGATCCATAGTTGGCTCTGTGAACAGAAGTAGAGCCAACTCTGGTTCCTGGAAGCCAATAGCAAAATCAATCAACAACTAAGTAGATATATTAAAGAGAAGAAGAGAGGAAGAGAGTTAAGTGGAGGTGGGAAGGTAGAGAAACAAAGTGAGGATAGCTAGATCAAAAGTGAGAGGTGCTATTATCTCAAGTTAGCTGATACAGGAAGACTCAGTCACTGTGGGCGGCATAATTCCCTAGGCAGGAGGCCCTGAGCTGTATAAGAGTGGAGAAGAGGGGATGAGCAAAATCACAAACCGGAAGAACATACATGCATTCATTTTTCTCTTTGACTATGGGTATGATGTGACCAGCTATCTCAAGTTCCTGAGCTGACTTCCTCTCAATGATACACTGTAACCTGGAATTATAAGCCAAATAAAACTCTTTCCACAACCGCACAATTGCCTTTTGATAGGTCTTTTATCACTGCAATAGAAATGAAAGTAGAGCTCAGGGTATCTGAAAAATTTGTTCCATGACAAACTTAGATTCTGTAAGTTATTATTCTGATTACTCTTGTAATTTTTTAGCCCAAAATCAAAACACAAATATAGGAAAGCACATAAACCAGGCATCAAGCTCATTATTTGTAAGACAGTTTTAAGCTACTAGTCCATTCATAAAATAAGTTTACCAGACAATCTACAAGTCTTTTAATGATACCCAACTCATCTACTGACAGCTGCCTCTCTGTCCCTTTGTGTTAGGTTGATATCCCTGGGAGGCCTGAAGGGAAACCGAGGAGAGAAAGAGTAATGAATTTGGGAGAGAACGAGGCTAAGAGGAGTGAAGGGAGGGGAAACTGAGATAGGGATGTAATGTTATAACAGAAGAATAAATATTCTGGAATTGTAATTTGCTTTTCTTGTTTGAGATTACAATTAATTATATAATTTTCCCTTATTTTTTCTTCTCTAAACCAGTGGTTCTCAATCTTCCTAATGTTGCAAACCCTTTAATACAGTCTTTGTTTAATAAAAGATTTGGCATAAAATTTATGGCAACACTCACTATTGATCATAATGAAAACTATCTGGGAATTCCTCCCAGAAGAGGCTTAAGAAAGAATTAAACATGGCTTCCCTGAGCTCCTTCCTGCGTATTGTACTTATTGGTTTTGCACCTATAAATGCATGTGTTCCTGTAATCACGTGATATTTATGGGTGAGTTGTTTCAGGAAACCTACGGAGCAAATACCACCAATATGTTAGCAGAATATGCTAGTAGTAACTGAAAAGATACCCTCATGTTTCCTTCCTACTGCTACCACTTCGTGCTTTAATTCACTCTTCCTTTTCCTTATTGTTACATGTATATAAACAAATAAATGTACCCTGATGAGTCCAGTTAGTGTTCATATGCTTGTGTTTTAAGGGTTGATTAGTAGGAGGGTCATCCCTGGAGAAGACTAATTATTCCTCTTTCAGCAGTCATTAACTGCTTGTGGTTCTTCATCTGGGAGTAGGACTCTGTGTCTTTCCCATTAGCATATCAGCTGGTGTTGTTATTGTCTGGGTTGTAACATTTGGATAGCCATACTGTTATGATTTCATGGGTGTAGTTTTTCCACCCTGTATAGAAAATACAACCATGAAGCAGACATCTTGGTCTTCTGGCTCTTAGAATCTTTCTATTCTTACGCAATGTTTACTAAGCTCTAGCTGTGGCAGATGTATCAGCTGGGGTTGGGTACCCCATAGTCAGTTGTTGTCTGCATTTTGGACAGTTATGAAGTTCTATAATCTGTCACCAACTTCCTCTCTTTCCTTTCTTCCTCCTTTTCTTCCTCGACTTCCTCTTTCTTCTTCTCAAAAAGAGATAGCTTATTCTGGAGCCATTTTGAGTGGCTATCACCCAGGAGCACAGATTTAGGTTACCCATATTCCCATTTCAACATGGAAGTAGTTTCACTAAATTTTCATAGTTTTATAAAACAGAGAAAATCATAATTCAAAGCATGTCTAGAATACATTGTTGGGTACATTGGAGAGACAGGTACATGGAGATGGGGAAAACTCTTTTATAGAATCAAGATGCTTTTTGATGGCATCCTTAGGGTTTGGATTGGGAGAAGGTAGTCACTTACTAAGTCAGTAAATTCTAAAAGAGTTTTATCTATTGCCACAAGAAGTTAATTCCAATACAGGATGTCAAGGAATTGCTGTTCCAGAAGGCTAAATCTTATCCCAAGGTAAGGTAACTAGCCTTTGAATCCACACCATTCCAACCTCTCCATAATATGAAAATTTAATATCCAGTTAGTCTCTGCCAATAGGACTTTTGCTTCACAGACAGGTGAAGCGTTTTTGGTTTTTTTGTTTTTGTTTTTTCCAGTTTTTGTTTACCGCTCCCCCTGTTGGCCAAGTATCACAGTTTTGTGCCTATGAGGGCCAAATATTACTTATTAAAGATTATAAGGTCCCTTGTATTTAGGAAGCTCATTCCTAGAACTGATGTAGAGGAGGCTGAGTAGTGGACAAGACGGCAGTCTTCAGGAGAGAGGACTAGCTGCAAAAGGCTATTAAAGTAAGTCCTGGGGGCCGGGCAGTGGTGGCGCACGCCTTTAATCCCAGCACTTGGGAGGCAGAGGCAGGCAGCTTTCTGAGTTCAAGGCCAGCCTGGTCTACAGAGTGAGTTCCAGGATAGCCAGGGCTACACAGAGAAACCCTGTCTTGAAAAACCCAAAATAAATAACTAAATAACTAACTAAATAAAGTAAGTCCTGGATCAGAGCAAAGCTATCAGCCATCATGATCTGAATCAGAATCACGTTTTACACCCTCAGTATCTGATGTAACATTTACATGTGAAATAGATTAACATATTTAGAATTAAGTAATCAAGAACACAGTTTGGCTTGATGGAGTGAATGTTACGGACGAAACCTCTAACCAACATTTATATACGTTTAATATTAGGAAATATTAGTGAATATTAGGAAAACCTCTAACCAAAATTTATATACATTAATGAGGTTGAAATTTATATATTTTAAACAAGATTGAAAATATAGCTCCCCCTGTATTTATAGTTATTTGTATTACATGGGCTATCTTACTTCTATTTCTATGGTTAGAAATGAGAATTTTTTTTTTTGTTTTTTGTTTTTTTGTTTTTTTTTTTTTTAGAAATGAGAATTTTGAAGGAGTAACTATAGTATTGTCTGTTTTATCATTAAAATACAAATGCTTAATTTTTTTACTCTTGGCTAATTGTAGTATAGAACATTTTAGATATTAATTAAATCAAGAAACATCAGTACTTGCAGGTATAAAACATCATGAGTGTTGTTTTTATTAGATATAGATGACTTTTGTATCATTTGGATAAAAAGATTTAGCTCAAATATTGGATTATTATCAGTGAAAGAACATATTTTCATTTGTAACTCCCTAAAAAACAAGACTAATCTTACTTTATCATTTAGAAATTTATCAGATGGAACTTGAAGTATAACTACAAAACTATTTAAGAAACATAAAAGGTGAGAGATGTTTGGTTGTTAGCGGTGCTGAAGATGAGTGTATCCATGTCAGTGTGACCTCAGAGGATGCGAGAAGACTCACTGTCTCCTAGGAGGGAGTGAGAAGTACCTGGCCACAGTCCGGATCTTTAAATAAGAATGAAGTCTTTGATGTGATTTCCATCAGAAGCTTCCTGACAAGGTGTGAGAGCTGTACTTTCCTGTGGGTACAAGGATACACATATTCTCTTCTAGCAGGTCACAGCATTTCAGATTTCACACTGAAGTGTTTAATCCATTTGGGGCCAGCTTTTTGTGCATGGTGTAGAGTGTGCTAATACCATGTCGGTTTTAATTACTGTATCTCTGCAGTACATTTTAAAATTTGGAGTGGTGATCTCTCCAACATTCATTTGCTCAGGATTGCTTTGGATTTCAGGGGTCTTCTGTGGTTTCATAGGATTTTACCATTTTCTTTCTTTGTCTTTCTCTCTCTCTCTCTCTCTCTCTCTCTCCTCTCTCTCTCCTCTCTCTCTTTTTCTTTCTCTCGGCGAAGAGTGTAATAGGAACTCTGATTGGAATTGCATTGTACATGTAAATTGCTTTTAGGAGAATGATCATATTCATAATATTGATTTTTCCAGGCTGTGAACATGAAACATCTCTGTATTTTCTAGTGTCTTTCTCAGTTTTTTTCTTCAGAGATTTAAAGTTGTGGAGGTCTTTCCCCCTAGTTGGTTATGTTTATTCATAAGTATTTTAATTTCTTTGAGGCTGTTGTAAATTAGAGCATTTCCATATTTTTATCAGTGTGATATTGGTATATTGAAAGTCTAATGAATTTTGTAATTTGATTTTGTATCCTGCTACTTTGCTGAAATTGTTGATAATTTGTACTTTTCTGGTGTAATTTAGGGGATTGTGTTGTATAATAGCATATCTGCAAATAGGGATAAAGATGATGTCTGTTTCTATTTGAAATGCTGCCGTTTCTTAAATCTTTTTTCCTATTACTCTATTTAGATCTTCAAACACTCTACTGAAAAGGAGTTTGGATATTGGTGTGTGTGTGTGTGTGTGTGTGTGTGTGTGTGTGTGTGTGTGAGTGTGTGTGTGTGTGCATTGCATGTAAACATCTCCTTTTTTATGTTGAGGTATGCTACCTCTAGTCCTATTCTTTCTAGGACTTTTATCTTGAAGGCACTGGATTTTGTCAAAGGCCATTTTTTTTTAATTTATTGAGATGATCATAGTAGTTTTGTCTTTAAATCTATTTATATGACTTACTATATTTATTGATTTACATATGTTGAAACATCCTTGCATTTCTGGGATTAAGCCAGCTTGTTTGTGGTATCTTTTTGTTATGTGCCTGTAACTTTCAAGAATGTTCTTGAGGATAATTTTACTGATGCTTGTCATGGATATTTGCCTATAGTTTGGAGGTTTTGTTCTTATATTTTCCCCCGGATTCAGTATTAGAGTAACATTGATCTCATGAAACGAGTGCGAGAGTGCTCTTCTGCTTTTATTAAATAATAATAATTTTGCGATAATTTTTGATAGAGGCACCTAGAGCTATATATTTCTCTCTCTTGGGACTGCTTTCAATGTGTCCTAGAAGTTTTGTGATCATGTGTGGCCAGTTTCACTTAATCACAGATTTGTTAATGTTTTTTTTTTCAGTTTTTTCTTTTACTCATTCATCATTCTATAATATTTAATTTCTATGAGTTTATATATACCAGAGCTTTGTTTACTATTGATTCTAAGTTTTATTGTATTGTGATCTGATAGAATACATAAACTTATTTCAGTGTTTTTGAATTTCTCTATATTTGCTTTGTACCCAGGATGTAGTTTATTTTAAAGAACATATCCACATGCTACTGAGAGGTATGTATGCATGTATGTATGTAAGTATGTGTGCACATATGTAGTCCTTTATATTTGGGTATATAATTTGGTAAGTTCTATTTGATGTATAATGTCACTTAATTCTATCATTTTTCTATTTTTTTCTAGAATGCTTGTATATTGGGGAAAGTGGGGTATTGAAATCACCTCCTATTACTAAATTGGAGTTAATCTATATCTTTAAATCCAGTAGAACACTTTTTATGAAATTGAATATTCCAGAGTTTGCTGCATTTATGTTTAGGATGATAATGTCTCCTTGGCTAATTATTCCCTTGATAGAAATAAAGTATCTTTCTTCATGAATTTTGTTTCATCAGATGGCAGAATAGTTATACCTGCTGACTTCCTGGTTTTGCTTGGAATACTTTTTGCATCCTTTGCTTTTTTTTTTTTTTTTTTTATTGGAAAATTTTTTATTTTTTACATTTCAGATGTTCTCTCCTTACCCCATTTCCCCCCCTCCCTCCCAGGAACTCACTATCCCTTCCCCCTCCTCCTGCCTCCACGTTGGTGTACCCCCACTCACCCTCCCCTGTACCTCACCTCCCCACCCTCGGGTACCTCCCCCCACCATGACGTCCAGCCTTCATGGGACCAAGGATCTCTTCTCCCACTTATATATAGCTCCCTTGCCTATATAGCTGGAGCCTTGGGTCCCTCCCTAAGCGCTCCCAGGCTGGTGGTTTAGACCCTGGGGGCTCTGGTTGGTTGGTATTGTTGCTTTCCTCATGGTGTCGCAAGTCCTCTCAACTCCTTCAGCCTTCACTCTATCTTCTCCATTGGGAACTCCATGCTCAGTTTAATGGTTAGCTGTGAGCATCTGCCTCTGAGTATGTCAGACTCTTGCAGACCTCTAAGGAGACAGCTACATCAGGCTCCTGTCAGCGTGTACATCCTGACATCCACATCAACCTCTGCCTTTGGTGACTGCACATAGGATGGATTTCCAGGTGGAATGGTCTGTAGACGGTCCCTCCTTCAGTTTCTGTCCTGCACTGAGTCTCCATAGTTGCACCCTTGAGTATTTTGTTACTCCTTCTAAGAAGGACTGAAGCACCCCCTACTTGGTCCTCATTCTTCATGAGCTTTTGTGGTCTGTGAGTTGAGTCTTGGGTATTTCAAGCTTCTGGGCTAAAATCCAATAATCAGTGAGTGAATACCATGTATGTTCTTTTGTGATTAGGTTACTTCACTCAGGATGATATTTTCTAGTTCCATCCATTTATATATGAATTTATCAAATTCATTGTTTTTAATAGCTGAGTAATATTCCATTGTATAAATGTACCACATTTTTTGTATCCATTCCTCTGTTGAAGGGCATCTGGATCCTTTGCTTTAAGGTGGTTCCTTATATTTAAAGTTGAGATGAGTTTCTTGTGGACAACTGACAAATGGATTTTGTTTTTAATTCATTTAGAGTTGAGGCCATTGATGTTTATTTTTGGAAGGTGCGTATTGGTTGCTGTCCTTTTCTTGTTTTGCAGTTTATGTTCTTGGTTCTCTTTTATGTTTCAGTAATTATATCATCATTTGTTTTCTTTCGATAGTCTTTTCTCGACACTTACCCTTCTTTTCGGTCAGAAGAATTCTTTACAGTATTCTTTGTAGGGCTCATTTGGTGGGCATAGATTCCTCTGTGTGTGTGTGTGTGTGTGTGTGTGTGTGCGCGCGCGCGCGCGCGATGTATCTCAGAAAGTTTTCTTTCTCTTTCACTTACGGCAGGTGATTTGGCTGGGTACAGTAGTCTTTGTTGGCATCCATAGTTTTTAGGACTTGTACATTGCTCCAAGCTAGTCCAGCTTTTAAAGTTTCCTATGAGAAATCGGTTATTATTTTGATGGGTTTTTCTTTGTACATGACTTGTGTTTTTTTCCCTTTCAGCTTTCCAGACTTTTTCTTTGTTCTGCATATATTGTTGTTTTAATTGTAACAGTCTGTGGGGATCTCCTTTTCTAGTTCGAATTGGTGTTCTGTGTACTGCTTACATCTCTGTGTGTTTGTCTTTACTTAATTTTGGAAAGCACTCCTCTATGATCTTGTTGAATATCTAGTCTATACCATTGATTTGGGGTTCCTCTTTATTGATACATATAATCTGATATTGGGTCTTTTTATGGTATCTTCCAATGTATGCACATTCCTATTGTGTATTTTAATTTTTTCATATTTTTGTTTGTGCTGTCTAATTGTATATTATCTTCATTTTCTGATACCTTTCTTCTATTTGATACTTTCTATTTATATGGCTTTCCCATAAATTTCTAACTTTATTTTTTGAGTTTTCACTTTCATCTTGAGTTCTCTTCAAAATTTATCCTTGCTGCACTCAGTTTTCAAATACTTGTTTTACGTCCATCCATTTATCGTAAAATTTTATTTTTCTTTATAGTTGAGTAATAGTTCATTGTGTATGTAGCAATTTTTCGTTATTCATTCTATCGAAGGATATTTAGATTGTTTCAATTTCCCAGTTGTGAATAGAGCAGCAGCATCCATGGCTGAGCGCATCTGTGGAATAGGATACCAGAGTCTCTTGGACATAGGCCAAGGAATTTTTAAGTTTTGAGGGTTTATTTTTTAAGATTGTCCACACTGATTCTGAGTGGCTGCCCCAGTTGGCATCCCCCGCCCCCCCAAGTAGTGGATGAGGGTTCTTTCTTCCCCATAATCATGCCAGCCTTTATTGTCAATTGTTTAGTTGATCTTATCCATCTGAATGGAATGAGGTACAATCTTGACGTTTTTAAATTTGCATTTCCCTAATTGCTAAGGATAATAAACCTTTTTTGAGATGTTTCTTTTCCATTTTCATTTTTTTCTAGTGAGAATTCACTGTTTAGACCCTAACATTTGTCTTCTTTTTTGGCTATTGACTTGAGGAAGGGTTTGAGGGAGGGTAGCTGGGAAGGGTCAGAAGCAGGAAAGGAAGGAGGGAACATCATATAATACTATTTTAATTAACACATATTAAATAAATACTATATAAACTATAAAATAAGAGAGGGCATGGTCCCTTTCTTTGACACACTCAGTTTCAAAGTGGAAGAATAAGTTATAATAATGAGTATTTTTGTTTATTTATAATATTTTGAATTATGTTAAACAGTTTTTGTTCCCTGAACATCTTCCCATTTCCTTTTGTGGAATTGTGACATTCAAGTTCACTCCTGTTTATTTTTTCTCAAAGCTTCCACCCCCTCAGCCCACCCTGGTAATGACTCACCCAACAGGACATGCTCACAGTTGTACTGTTTCCAGGCAGCGGATCTGCCTTGTTAGTAATAAGACTGGTTATATATAAATATCCCTCATGTATTTATACTACAAACAGAGAGCTTTTAACACATGAAATCTCAAAATATGTCTATTATTGTTTCCAGTCAGTTCTTATCTGGCCTGTCATCAACTGCTCACGACAACTTTCCTTTTTACATTCTGATTCTATAAATGTTCCATCTTCTTCTTTACTCAAAAGTCCAACTATTTGTGATGATTTGGTGTGTGTATGTGGGAAAGCAGGGTTCAGCAGCGCTTGTGACCAAGACCAAGCTTTCCTGAAAAGCTAAGCATTGGTTCATTAATGACCTTCATCACCAGCTCTGTTTGTGTTTCATGTGTGCGCGTGCATGTGTGCGTGTGCGTCTTGTGTGTGCGTGCGTGTGTGCTGGTGTGTGTGTTCACATGGGTGGATATGGGCTCATCATATGAGAGCCCAAGCTCAGTGTTCAGTATCTTCTTCATCTTCTTCAATCACCTTTCACTTCAGCTTTTCAGACCGAATCTCCCACTAAGTCTAGAAGTCACTGATTGGCTAGACCAGGGATGATCTTGGCCCTGCTTCCCCTGAGGTGGGTCACAAGCATGCCCCGTTGGGCCTGCCATTGTTTACGTGTGCTGGGATCTGAACTGAGCTACTCATGCTTGCAGGGCAAGCACTTTACCAACTGAGCCACATCCCCAGCCTCTTATGTATCATTCCTAATGTTATATGATCTGCAAGCCCCCTTTTCAGGTATGGAAGCAGTTTCGTTGTTATTGTCCTGTCTCTACCTTTTGCCAGTGGCTGCAGTGAATTGAGGTACACTTTGCTCCAACCACATGTACTGTTTTGGAGACTGGTTTTTATGAGTGTTCGAGACCTTAGTCTTTCTCTTAGCTTTTTAGTATTTCATAGTAAGTTTCATTAGTCTCTACTAGTGACCGTTTATGTAAGTATGCATGTTCTAATGACGTAATTTTAACCACATAGTATCCATTTATTGAATCACGTAATGTTTTATAAAGCATTTGTGTGTGTAGGTGTAGGCATAACTACCATGTGTGTGGAGGTCAGGCAACTTTTATGAGTTGGTTCTCTGCTGCCACCTTGTGGGTTCAGGGGATTCCATTTATGTGGGTGAGCCTGAACATACACACCTTACTTGCTGAGCCATTTACTGGCTCAGGTTATGTACATTTTCTAAAAGTCCTTTTAAGAAAGACTTTGTTGGCATGTGGCTTATGGTAGTGCGTGTGTGTAGGTGCTTGGGTCTATATAGATAGGAGTTCACCAGACATTGAGAAACACACTAGGTTATGGATACAGAAACTTAGGGGCAAGGCCCAGTATAAACTCTGGAAGTCCCAGGAAGCAAAGTTTTAAAGTTGACCCTAGTGTGTGCAGTGCTTATAGAAGGGTAGCTGTTGTTTATAGAGTCTTGACCAGCGAGATGGTATTGAAAGACCTATGAGTACTCTGTGGTGCAGGCATAGGGTCTTAAATGTTATGCCACGGTCTTTGTGATTCCATATGCTGTGGCGTTTTTAAGGATGTCTGCTAAAGTAATTTGAAATGTGCTTCTAAAAAGTCTAACCTTGCTGTGACATATTGCGTGCAGAGCATGGCTGTACTTCCTCGTGTGACGCACTAAATCCTGCTGGAACCTGTTGGCTTGGAGTAATGAAGAATGAGGGCATTATTCTATCTCTGCCACATGAGAGAAGTCTTGTGTTGCCATATGATACCTCTGCTGAAGATGGACAGCCTTAGGAATCCGCTGTCTTTTGTCGCTCCATCTGAGCACGATGAAGGAGCAAATGTCTAATGTAGTGCCACCACCTTCTGGCAGGCTGAAAGACGTCAGTTTATAAAATGATTCCTATGTGGGGCATCTGCATGTAATGCACAGCTCACAGAGCCTCACTTGGATGTGGGTACTGATGAAGAACAGTGTTACTTAAATGTCAGCCAGATGCCACTCCAGCAGGGTCTTGGTGTTCTGGAGTCTGACCAAGTTCAAGCCTTGATGTTAGCGAAAGTTCAATGTTGAGAACCTTAGGTGTTACAAACCAGAAACTTGTGCATATGTGTTTCACCTTTGTGCGTCCTTTTGGACAAAGATGTCAATAAATCAGAAGCCTGTGTTCTGTGTTTTAACTTAAGTCAGAAACATCATGTTTCTCTTTATCTGCTTGGATCCCAAGACGGAACTCAACTGTTACCATATTTGGAAGTGTTTGGATACTTCTAAGGGAACTTCTTTTTTGGAATCATTCTTAGCTAGGAATGGGCAGTGACTCTCCTTTATGGTTTGATTGATACCTTCAGTGTCCAGTACTACAGGAAGTACTTAAAAGACTGCTTAGTGAATGTACTAGAAACCTATTCTGGAAGAGGGGCTGGTTTACTGAGTGCTCTGTTCTGTAAGTGAAGGGAAATACAAGTGTAGAATTAGTCTGCAGACAATGAATGTCATACAGGTGTTAGATCATCTCTTTGCTCCTGTCTCTGTACTTCAGAGCCTGTTTTGTAGGGGTCTGAAGCCAGCTCTGCTTAACTATTCAAACCATGACGGATTGGGGAGGGTAGTGCAACCCTTGGTGAGATGGTTTATTTATTAGACTCTCACTGCTGATATTTTTGGTTAGTGGATGCAATAAGTTTGAAAAGTAAGCTTTGAAAAGTCACTGAGTCCCCAGCTGGGATGGAACTCAAGAAATTATGTAGGAGATAAACTCAGAGTTGTCCTGGAAAATAAAAGCTGCTTGTCATGCTGTAGTGATGTGTGGGAAGGAGACTTCAGGAAGTTGCCTGAGGGTTAACTGCAAGTTAGAGGAAGTGCCTCAGTGATCACAAGCCAGGGTGTGTGCTTTCTCCAACTGTTTAGGAGCAGTTTGCTCTCTCCTCAGCAAACTGATACTGGCAAAGCCCATAATTCTAGATTCTGTGTGCGGGTTTCTGCAATTAATGCCGTACAAATTGCTCATCTCTTTAGTTAATAACTTGAGTGTAACAGTTTATCTTCTTTGTAGTTTGGGTTATTTTTGTCATTTGAGACAGGGTTTCATATAGTTCAGACTGGCCCCCAACTTCCTGATTAGTCAAGGATAATCTTGAACTCACTTTGCTTCTTCCACCTCTCCTTTGTTGGGATTGCAAACGTGTAACACCAGCAATGGCAAGTTGCTTTGTCTGGACCAGTTAGGTTAATCAGTGTGAAAAAGAAGCTCTAATTTCTTTGTTTGGAATGGGCCATTACAGAAACACCCATGTTTCTGCTTTTTGGTGAGTCTCAGGGATGATGAAACAGTGTTATCCAGTCAACAGTTGTGTTTCCCCAACCTCTGTCATTCAGATTTCTTCCCTAATGTGTTGTCATTGAGAAATCTATATGCCCCTTCATCTGGGACTTTCCAACCATTAGATCTGTAAGCACCACTTTTGTTTAGAAATTATCCAGCTTAAAGTCATTAGTTCATTGCAAGAAAAAGCTAGGTGATTTGGACAAGAATGTTCACAGAATATGACCTATCAGAAGGCATGCCTTTCAGTTGAGAATGAAAATTTAGAATATATTATGCCATGAGACATGGGAGAATAAGTTCAGATCCCATCTAGGACATAAAGGGAATCACAGTCTTTCTATAGGTGGACTCGAAGGAGGTCGGTCTCTCTCTTTACAGGGCAGAATCTCATTGAGGGAATGTCTAGATTCATTGAGTTCCTTTTTTTGTCCCAGGGTGCATATTTACAAGTTGTACAAGGCTGGATGTGGACATGCTTTTACATGCATATTTTGAGCATGGAATCATGTGTGCTTAGTGGCTGGCTCTTTCTCTTCCACTTCTGTTGCCATGTGCCAGCTCAGTGACATTTACTTAGAGTATCTGTGCTTTGAGAATACATTATAGCATAATTTTGAGGGAATAAAAATAAATAAATAAAAATAAGCCTCCTAACTCATCAAACCCAAATGTTATTTGCACATCTTAATAATCCATTTGTATTAATAATAGTTGCTAATATAAGCAGCCAAGCTGTAAAATTTTTTTTCTTAACGCCTTGAGCAGTTGGAGACAAATTGATGGGCACAATATTGCCACAGCCTTTATTTGTTGTGTGACCTTGGGCAAGACACCTATGTTCTGACTGGGAATAATACTAGTCTTTCCCTATGAGTTGGCTGTGAGGATTAACTGGGCTACACAATCAATACCAGGGTATGTATGAGGTGTTCCGTAAATAAGAAACATTTGAACTTCATGAGCACATAACCAGTCAGTGTTAAAGTCTGAGAAGTGGGTGCGCAGAAGGCAAGCAAAGGTTGTACGTCTTGTAAATAGCACAGATTTGGAATTGACAGCCAGTTCATTGACTTGTTTCTTCATATCACTTTTATGATTATACAACAACAGAGTTTTAAAAGATGCTTGTTTATTACTTTGAACACTGATCCATGTTTGCACTAGGACTTAGAGTAGCAAGTCTGGGTTTCTGTATTACCTAGATCCCAGGCATGTTGTTCTCTTTGATCTAGTTTCTTAGGAACCTGTGCCAGGTTTCTCATTATAGATTTCAGTACCTTAGAGGAAATCTTGGAAAATTGGAGTATGTGTTATCATTCTAGTGCTTGATAGCTAGTTTTGGTGATTGGTGTATTCAAAATAAGAGGCAGTCTTCCACAGTAAAGTCTTGTCCCCTGCTTCCTATGGCTAGCAAGTCATTAGGCTTCCCCATGGACGAAAAAGTATGTTTATCAATACAGAATTTATCTTTCACACCAAAGGTTTACTTTATCTTTATGCACACCCGCAGTGGTGCTTGAATAAGAAATGTCCTCTGTAGATTCAGCATTGGAACACTGGGCCCAGTCGGTGGTACTGTTGAGGAAGTCTAGGGGTGAAGTATGTCACCAGGAGCAGACATTGAGACTTTATAGAGTTTATAACGTCGTCGCCTACATCTGGTACACCCTCTCAGCTTCATGTTTACAGTAAAGTATACAAGATACCAGTTTCTTGTTCCTGTTGCTATGCTTGCCTTTGGCTGCCATGCTTTCCTACCCCCAATAAACTCATCTTCTGGAAACATAAGGCCAAATACACTTGTCTCTGTTGGTTTCTTTGGTTATGATGTTGTATCACAGCAACAGAAAAGTAACTGACACACCAACCAAAGCTTTGTGGTACCTGCATTGCCGTTTACCAACAATAACAGAGGGTATTTTAAAAATAGCTCGTTGAAGGGAGAGTTGAGCATCAGAGGATGTATGTACCTCAACAGAGTGACAAGTGACAGTTGGAGATGTGAAACTGAAATAAAATGAAAATAATATAAGAAAACTGAAATAAAATAACTGCCACTGTGAACGATAATTGCATTCTGCCAGATGATTTTAACTATTTAGGGACTTTTGGGTCACTGATGAGGGAAGTGTGATAGAATGATGAGTGTCCATAGGAAACATGACCTGAGAAGCGCCTGTGCGTTTCATGGCATTGAGAGCACAATGATTCAAAATGTACCCATTCACTCTCTGAAAGGAGCATGGTAGTTCTACGGTTACAGAAAAGATGGTCAGTCTGTATTATAGCACAAATGTTAAGAAATGAACAGTATTCAAAGCCACAGTAATGTTTGAAAATCACAGAGTTGATTTATATTGGGAAATTTTCTTTGTTAATTCTGAAAGAGCAGTCAGTATTTGCAAGGTGTTTTTATCAAGTTCCCAGGTGCTTGCGTCTAAATTTTAGACTTTATTTCTTTTTGCACACATATGTTAACTTCTTGATGGCACTGATTGCTCTTCTCAGACATTTCTCCCTCATCCTGCTCAAGGCTGCTCCAGATTAAATACTTGCAAACATAAGGACTAGGACACTGAATACAAGGTTTTTGAGCTTTACCACTAGATGGTGGTGGAGGCTAAGAGCAGCCTCAGCTGCTTTGATGCCAGTTGAAATTTCAAAATGGTCCCTCTTAGGAGTGTTTCCCTCTTAGAAAACATTAGGGATAATTAAAGATTGTTTTATATTGTGTCGAACACATGTTCTTTTGTGTAGCATGTGCCAGGTAAGTGTTGGTTGATTTCTTAGTTGGGTTCTTGTGGAGTTTAAGAGTGTGTGTGTGTGTGTGTGTGTGTGTGTGATAGAGAGAGAGAGAGGAGAGGAGAGGGAGAGAGAGAGAGAGAGAGAGAGAGAGAGAGAAGGAGAGAGAGAGAGAATGAAGCCTGAATCACAATTGAGCTGAAGCCTAGGCTAGAAAACCTGGGGACTGCAGTGCTGTGGAGAGCCAGCTGATGCAGGGAAGAAGTCATTTCTGGTCCTGAGGTTCTAGAGGACATTTAACAATGTCCCCCAATACTGAAGCTTATAATATTGTTCCTGAGTCCTCTGACTGGGCATTGTGCTGTGGTAGAGAGAAATAGAGGCAGAGAGGAGAGGCTGGACTGCAGGACTTCCCGGCCAGCAGTATTGTTCTTCCTTCATGCTAAGGTAGTGGAGTCTCATCCTGCTCATTCTGCAGAAAGCAGTAGGAGGCCTTAATCTTCCATCTGCTGTCAGCACCTGATCTAAAACATACCTGTGTTGACCTACTTAGTATCACACATTTGGTGCTGGGGTTAACTAAGCCAGTGACCAAACATGGCCTTAACTTACCTGAAGAGTCATTTCATTTAGGGAGCTGAAATCTGGAGAGAGTAATATTTTGATAAAAATTATCAGATCCTTTACCTCCTTTCATTTCTGCTAAAATCGTCATGTTTCCCCAGTGGGCTGAATCTTCACACTGCTTCTGTGCCTTATGATGGAAGTCACTGTGCTACTGCCCTTGAACCTTCGGCTTTGCTCAGTTCTCAGAATTGTGCAGTTTGCTAGAATGTAACTGAAGTACAATAGTCAGCTATATGCATGTGTTTTATCTGTTAGCTATAGTGCCACTTTTAATAATTTTTGTGTGTGTATGTATGTATGTATGTATGCACACATGCACATGTGCTTATATAAATGCAGGCATGCACATCACGGCATACACTTGATGGTCAGAGAACAACCTTGAGTAGTTGTCCTTCTTGTTCACTGTTTCATATGCCCAGCTGGCTGGGCTGTAGTCTCTGGGGATTCTCTTGTCTCTGTCTCCTATCTTGCTGTAGGAGAATGGGATTCCAAGAGCATGCTACCATGCCCAACTTCATCTGGATTTCAGGTTCTTTCACCCACTGAACCATCCTTCTTGTCATACAGTGTCTTAATCAGCAAGCATATCTTAACTCTGTTAAGGTTTTCTGCAGCTTACAGTACAGGGTTAAATTAGAACAGGGGCTGGAGAGATGGCTCAGCTAATAAAGGCACTTGTTTCCAAGCCTGAGGACCTGAGCTAAGTCCTAAACCTCACATGTTGGGAGGAGAGAACTAACTCTATCAAGTTGTTCTCTGACATTCACGTGAGTACTGTAGCATGCACAAATCTCACACCCCCATACAAAATAAATAAATGTAATTCATTTTGTAAAATACAAAATCAGATGTGACCCTCTGGCAATACCAATACAACTGTGAGAAACAAGGTCGTTCAAAGGTGTATTATTTGCAAAGAGAAAATAACTCAACATTTATATAACTACCATTGGACTTTTTGATATAACTTAGTGATCTACATCTTTCATTTTATAGTTGCATAGTTAAACTACTGATATTCTTATTGGGCATACATTGCTGGGAAAAATGTTTTACTAATATGTTATTTTTGTTAAAACAGAAGTGAATAATGACTATTTGATAAACTGAATATACTTGTCCTCTAGGCCTCCATATTTTCTTCTTTACTTTTATCACATGGGTGTTTGAATGTATCATGAAATTGTCATCAAGGATGAAATACTGGCAAATATTAACTGGATGTCATAGCAGAAATTTTTATAATATCCAATTCCATTTCTTTGTCTGAGATAGCTTATTTACAATGCGTTAGTTGGTGGTGACATTATCAGTGTGTGCTGTGAAAATGTGGGCGGACTTCCCTTCAGCCATGTGCCCACTGTACCAACTATACATGTACCTGATACATTCATAAGCATACTGAGGGGAAATGGCCAGAGGGTGCTAGGTAGCCAGAATTCATAGGCCTCCTAATCATTTTTCAAATATTCAACCTTAACAGTTCTCTATTTCTGTGAGTTCTCTAAGAAGTGACTTCATAGCAGCAGTGAGTGAGTTTCAGGAGGCGGGTGCAGGCATTCACCTGCCACTCATCAGTCTGCTCCTTGTCCTCTGTAGGCTCCAATGTATCTCACATTTTTTTTTGTTGTTTCCTAACGTTTTTTCCTTGTTCCAAGTTATGCCCAGTATCTTGTCATTTCTATACTTAAAAAAAAAAATCTGTGTTTTTGATGGGCTTCAGCCAGGATAATAAAAAGAAACATTTATTTACACTCTTTTACATACTGATTCCAATAGAAAAAGGCCCCCTGGCCTCCAGTCCCTACACATCGGTGTAGTCATAATAGATGCGCACTTCTGATCTTCGGACGCTCTGCAGTGATCTGATGCTTTCGCTCCTGGTTCTTATGTTTGACTTCTTGAATAACCTTCTTGAAAATGACTTACACATGAAAAAATAAATTATCGGGTCCAGGCACACGTTGCATGCAGACAAGAAAAGTGTCATTTCTTTGCAATAGTAGAGAATTTTATGTGCTGATTCATCTAGAAACTTGTCTAGGTGGCTGAAAGTAAAGGGATTCTGCACAAGTGATATGGGAGGAAGCAGGTAAAAAACACAGCCACGACCACGCGGATGCTCTGGTTGTGCTTTCGCTTCCGGCTTGATTGACTTATGAATTGCTTGCTGGACTTGTGGATATATCTGGAGATGGCTATGTAGCATCCAATCAGAATCACCAGCACAGCCACAAACAAACAGCTGTCAACATAGGTGACGGCCATATCCCACTTGGCTCCCAACGGACTTTTAAGTTTCATGCAGTCATGGATATTTTCCTTAGTTGGTTGACCATTAGTTAGTATGATGTTTGGCAAGGACAGAACAGCCATGATCACCCAAACACACACTGACAAAACTTTAGTGAAGGTTGTACTGTACATTCGAGAGTCACCGAAAGGCTTTACCACCTTTAGATAGCGGTCAACACTGATTAGCCCAAGAAACACAATGGATGTATACATGTTTGCGTAGAACAAAACTGAGGTGTATCTGCAGAGGATAAACTCAAAGTACCAAGGTCCAAATCCTGCATCACGGACTATTCGGAACGGGAATGTCAGGGTCATTATGAGGTCAGCTACCACTATATTTTTGAGATAAAATATGAAGCTGGTTTTATTCCGAATGTGGAAGAAGATCCACACAGCCAGACCATTGAGCAGGATGCTTGCCACAAAGATTACTAGGTAAAGTACAGGCAGGATGATCGTGTCAAATTTGTTGTGAAGGGTGGAGTTCTTCCCAAATCCCTCGGTTGTGCTGTTTGCAGCGTGACTTGCTTGGCCATACAGTTCATTACCTGTAAAAATGGAAACATTCACGTTAGGGCAACCTCCTCCCTTAGCACTGAGTCGTTCTGAATGGGTATAAAGATTGTCTCAAAGATTTATTTAAGTGTATATCTCACTCTCTGTAAGTATATATATACTGCACATATGCAGAACTTACAGAGATCAGAAGAAAGTCTCTGTTCCCCTAGAAATGAGGCAGTTGTGGCCTCCTGACTTGGAGTTCACTCGTCAACTCAGTACCCAGGAAGAGTCTGAGCACCCTTAACCTCCAAGCCATCTCTCCTGCCCCTGCCGCCAAGATTTAAAGAAGTACCTGCTGATTAATTTTTTTTTCCAGTGGCTAAATAAATGGTGGATTCCCTTTCCCCACATTTCAAGATCCACTGAGTCTCTGTGATAGCCTGTTGAAAATGAATATACTATATTTATATAAAACCCTGGTGTTTAGTTCAACACTGGATATTGTTACACATAGAATCAACAATACCTGAGGCCAAAAAAAATTAAGTTTCCTTTGCTAAGACAATAAAAAATAGAGCATGGAAATTATATTAGTGTATCCTTTGACACAGTCCATCCCTTTATCACGACTTATGTTTTAAACTCTACAGTCACAGAAAACCATGAGGTAAACCAGTAAAGCACCAAATTCTCTACCTCTATTTCCTGAGGATTATGTAGGGACTTTGTTAGAAAGAAGAATGCAGTATTTTTTTTTTTTTTTCAGAAAGCAAAAGAAAATTAGCTCTCTTCTAAAGTGACAAAAGTCCCAACCAAAGCTAGATTTAACTTGTGGATTCTTTTAGGTTCATTCTAACACATAAGCTGTGAGTAGGTGCACCATACTATAGGAGATCTGTTTGGGGATTATAACCATCTACAGTCTATATTGCTATCAGGTACATTATTCAGTAAAGTATCTGTCAAATTCCAAAGACATGGAACTCTCTGTAAGATGGTTAAAAACAATGTGATTTTACATTTATATTAGTGTTCAAGTTTATTATCAAGAAATAAATTACATAAAAATATTTGCAGGCAACTATTTTTGTTGTTTACAAGATTAGACTACACCCCATGTCTTATCTTCTTCTGAATTTGCAAAGTTCCTTTGCTTTCTTTTTTATTTTTGGTGTACATGATTATAGATATCATTACACCACTCTTATTTACTTGATGAGGTGGCATGTGGGCATTTGGTTTTTGCAGCAGCTGTGAAAGGTCTCTCATGTCCTGTGGGAGACATGGTGGTTATGTGAGGGGTGCACAGCTCTACTCTGTGCCTTGGCCCGTCGCCACCCTTCCTGATGTCACTCTGGTTCCCAGCACTGTCCAGCGGGGAGGGGAGCTGTGTGCGAAAGGTCCATTCCAGTAGAGTCTGGGGCTGTCAGACCTCTGACCCTCTGAGCTTTGCACTGAACAGCCGCCTCCCAGCTCCCCCTCTGCTCCGGGCCTTCCTTCCTGCACAGGCAGCTGATGCTCAGGAAGCTTCCTCTGTCTCCAGTTTGTCCTGAAACCATTCCTCAGTCACTCTTGCAACTGTTTGACAAGCACATTTTGTCATCTGTTTTTGTAGACAACATAAACTATCATAGCTTACAAACTCTTGTTTCAGACGTAAGGATATAAGGAAGATCATGTCTGATTTTTTAATTCCCACTAGTTCATAAGCACTTCATTTTCATGATTCATGTTTAAGGAACAGTGTAAATTTAGCTCCTATTTGCTTGCATGGATGTTTAGTGTATATTGTTTTCTTTCCTTGAAGTAGTAAAATAGGAGAGGCAGTGCTGATGATTACAATCCAACAGCAGCTTCTTAAATTACCACCTGAAGCCAGAGCGTGGCTGCTGGGAGTTCTCTCCCTTTCTGTTATTTTTCCCCTTTCATTCCTTGCTGTGTTTTTAAAAACTGGTTTTTCTGGCCTAAATATCCTTATACAGGTTAGTAATTTATACCTATGCTAGCCTGTTGTGAGACTGATGGTATTATTAAGCTTTACAAGTTAAAAAGGCCTGATTCAGCTGCTGTCTCCAGCTTCCAGCTTGAAGTGTTGCCCTGAACATATCATGGAGACCTGTTTTGATTTAATAAAATAGTGCAGTCTTGGCTTCTTCTGTCTCAGAAGATCCAAATAGGGATTTGCAGCCCTTCAAAGGGTAAGAAGTACAGCTAAGTGAGGTTTAGATATCTACTTGGATTGATTTACCCAATTAAGCTATTAACTGGCACTTTCATCTTGCTGCGGATAGTGCTCTTAGGGAAATACACCCAGTCAAGTAAGTTTTAATCATAGTAGAAGTGCTCAGCTGAGGGGCAAACCTTAAAAAGGAACATCGATGTCATCTCTTGAAATGATGGCTCTGTGTTGTAGCAATCAGATAGGAGTTGATTTTCAAAGCCATTGCAAATGTAAATAGAATTCAGTAGCTTTATCCTTGGAGGGTGGGGTATTTCAGCTATTAGTGTTAGCAGCCTGGGTATGTGTATATACATTGTGGCCTAGAAGAACACATCCTATCCCAGTGTTCCTGATAGATTTGTGTCTTCCATATATTTTATTATTATTATTATTATTATTATTATTAATTATTATTTTCAAATGCTTAATTATATATGCAATGCTCTTATTAAATGATAATGTACCTAACAATTGTAGTTAATATTAAAGATAGTCTTCAATCAGAATATCAGAAGAAGTCTATATATGAGCCTTGTCTTATTTAAAAACAAAAACAACAAAAAAACCTGACAAGACCAAACACACAAATGAAACAACAGAAAAGCAAAACCAAATAAAAAACAAAACCAAAAACCCCTTCAGCATGAGTAACTTCACTTCACAGTGGTTCTCGACCTGTTTGTGGCTTTGAGACAGTCTGTATCTGTTTGCTGTTGTGTGTTCTTACAATGTTTGCCTTAGTTCATGATCAGGATTAGTGTTTTGGATTGCAGGCCTCTCCAATTCCATGGGATCAGCCTAGCCCTGATTATTACTTCAGTCACAAATTCCAGATTTACAGCAGAGCTCAAACAAGTGGGTAGTTAAAGCCTCTTCTGGGCAATTTTGCAAGTTTAATGGTAGACAACCATGTGTGCTGCTCTGACAGCTTAAGGTGGCAAGTGTTGTCGTGGCTTGTTTGTTGTTAAAGTCAGTCTTGTGTTCTTCCCTGTCAGCTACTCATGTCACGCCTTCTCAATGGCCCTTAAAATTTCCCCCCATGTGTGTAGGTTTGCATTATTGTTCCTACTTAGGAATATTAGTCATTAAACGAGAAAGATTTTATCTCACTCTGTTGAAGTATGTTATTCTTCTAGTAAAGAATGTGATCCATTTAGGGACCTCCTTTAATGATCCATAGCTTAGTAATTCATTGAGAAAAACTTGAAATTGCTTTTAAAGTAGGAAGACTGTTTTCTGTGTTCACTAGGATGGCATTTCTGTTTATGACAGTGTTTAGTACAGAGTGATGATTAAGAGGGACGAGGAAGGATCCCTTTGCTAGACTTCCACAATTTGTCACCCCAGATCTGTCTTCATTAACTTTAAACATGGATATAAATAAGAAATCTAGGCCCCTGAATTAATTTGTTTTGTGTGTATGTGTGTGTCTGTGTGTGTGTGAGAAAGAGAATGTGTGAGAAAGAATATGTGTGTGTGTGTTTGTGTATGTATGTCTATATGTCTGTGTGTGTAGTGTGTGCCTGTGTGTGTGAGAGTGTGTGTGTATGTGTGTAAGAATTTGTGTATGAGAAAGAGAATGTGTATGTGTTTGTGTATATGTATGGTGTGTGTGTATCTGTGTGTGTCTGTGTGGTATGTGTAGTGTGTGTGTTAGAGAGTATGAATGTGTATGTGTGTAAGAGAGAGAATGTGTGTGTGTGTGAGAGAGAGAGAAAGAGAATGTGTGTGTTTGTGTATGTGTGTGTACCCGATAGCACACTATGTGTGACTTTTAGGTTAAAATCTAGCATAGTATTAAAATGTAGCACAATTACAAATTCTCTATTGCACTGTGCATGTTCACGTTTCTTGATGGCCACATACCATGTTGCCCAGTCCAGATAGAGTTTTCCTCACAATTGTCTATGTGTAACATGTTCATTTACTCTTAGAATCTCTTTTGTATGCAGTTGGAGTGAGAGTGATTAAGACCGAGGTACAGACTCTTAGCACCTTTGCCTTGGGTGAATCTACTCTATTGTTCATTGGGGTGTGTCCCTCTGACACAAAATATTAAAGTCTCAACATATGTCACTGCCCTACCTACCAGATGGATTGAAATAATAAAGTTGTATAAATTATAGGGTGTCAATCCATGGTACAGCGGCCCTTGTAGGACTGTTTTCTAATTAGTTATCCAGTCTAACAGGTAGATGTTGCTGTTGGCCTCCTGAGGAGCCTCAGTGAACCTTCGTGGAGACTATTAAATGTGGAAAGGAATATGTACTTTATTTGAGGCTTAACAAATCTTTATAAGATATTCTGTTAATCTATCTTCATTTTAAAGATAGTATTGGGATTAACTAAAGTTTTAAATCAGCTACAGCAAGGTTGATCTTCATCATGCTATCTTGTATGGCTGCTCTTGTATACAGGATGAGAGATGGTTTTCAGTGGGTTTTAGTTGGTTTTATACTACCACTTAGCTTGAGTAAGCCATGTTAAAATTTAGGTCCTTTGTGTCTCTTTTGCTGGCTTACCTGGTAATTTTGCAAGCGTCAAGTTGAGCCCCATTCTCTAGTTGTGATATATGGTAAGTCAAGATGCATGTCAAGAAACACTCGGGGACAGTTGAAGCACGAATTCAGCAGAGGTTATTCCTGGTTTGATTTCTAGGGAGAGAAAAATCAGGGAAGTGTTGGTAAGAACTTTGCAGGTATAATATTCTTTCAGTAAAAACAATAAACCAACAAATAAAACATTGTCATATTTTGTGATTAGGAAAAAAGGAGTGTGGATTTGAACACCTTTGCCACAGAAGAGTAACCTATTTTTATACAGTTTCTCAGTTTGCCATGAAGTATGACCATGTCTGTATGGTATCCTCCGGATGCCACTGTGTGACTTCTGGAAAGTTAGTTAACATCAATACTTAGGGATTTACATCTCTGAAATGGTAATGCCAGTGACAGTCTCACAGGAATGCAATAAGGACTGTGTAAAGTCATATGTTACACAATTCTAAACAGATTGAAGTCTCAGCTTGTGTGTCTAAACTTTATTTGTACATCACATCCCTTTTAAAAAACTGACCATGTAATAAATGCATATATGATGAGACTAGTATATAATTGCAGATAGTTATTTCTAAAAGATCTAACACTGATATGTATAGAAAGTTTTGAAATAAAATGTAAAAAAAAGATTTATTTATTATTTTTATGTCTGATTGTATGTCTATGCATCATGTTCATGGAGACTTGAAAAAGTTGTAGGATCTGAGCTACCGATGGTTGTGAGCTGCTGTGTGGGTTCTGGAAATCGAACTTGGGTTCTCTGGAAGAGCAGCCAGCGCTTTTAACAGTTGAGCCATCTTTCCAGCTCATGCATAGATAAATTGTCATGTTTAGCACCCTGTGATCTCTGGAGTTCTAGCTTTGCCTGTATACTAATCAGTCATGTGACTTCATTGGTCCACATGACCTTTTTAGAATTGTACTGACATCTCTGTCAAATCTTCGTCCAGATTCAAATTCACATGAGTTTATAGATCTTCCTCATAAGTTCCATTAAGGATTTAATATCATTTGAATATTTGTCTCATTTGTTTTGTGTAACCATATTTCTTTTAATCTCAATATTAGACTAAAAGAGCATGATTTAACTGGGGGTTTAGTGTTTGGTGTTCAGAACGATTGTGTAAATTGCTCTTCTGGCCTTCAGACACTTTATGAAAAGATTAATAGAAAGCATGTATTATATAGTATTACATGTTTTAAAATTTTATTTTCTCCTATATAACCAGGTGTATCTCAAGTACCTTAGCTTTGTCTTAGAAATTGACAAAATCGAGAAGGCACCATGAGGACTGTTTTGGAGAGTGTGCAGTTAAAGGAAAATCTGCATGTGAGCAGTTTGCTATAAGGGAAGTCACGCTGTTCCTTATGAACTGAAACCGTGTGGGACTTTCATGACCCTCACTGGTGATGTTCCCATGCACAAAGCTGCCGAGAGCCTCCACGTGCTGCCATTCCCACCAGTGTTTGCTGAGCTAGCAGGAAAAGAACACTGTGGAGATAAGTGAGTCCTATGTGCAGTAGTGGGGACTTATCTATGGCTCAGGCCTTTCTTGTCTGCAGTCTCACATACAGTTAAGTCTGGAGTGGCAGGAGATAGAAGAACTACTTTGTTTTTTCCTGCAAATTTAAGGATCCCTTCCATTCCCTCCAAAACCAGCTCTTTGGAGAAGGCAGACAAGCTGTCTTCTCCTGTGCTTTCCTTTGAGTCCTTCTAGTATCTGGGATGCAGCAGGCTTCAGAAGGAAGTTTTTATTACTACAATATAGATAATTAGGGATTTAAGTTTTTTCTTTGAATGCTGGTCTTTTTTTCCTTTTGAATGTAAGGCAAGTAGTCAAAATCCCACTTTTAATTACCATATTACTGTTCACTGACATGGAAAGCTATTTTAGAAAATTTGGGGGATACAAATCTTTTTTAACTTTAGCTGTTTCTGTTCCCAGATCATATAGTCTTCCTTTTCCTGATTCACTTTCCTCAGGCCCCATCAGTAGCAGTAAAGAAAGATAACAAGGTGTTAGCCAGTGGGCACAGAAATGGGAGTACTCTAGGACATTTTTGTTTCATGACTCTTATGGAATATTTGTATTCAGAATGTGTGGAGAAGTTTTATACGTTCCTGTAAAGAAGAACACATACAGTTAAGAAAGATAGATTTGTCCGGCTAGACATTTCATCAGCATCATTGTAGCTGCACAAAGAATGGAGGACATCAGAGGGCTGACCTGCCCTTGAGGAGCAGCTTCCGTGGCAGTGGAGTGAGTGCACAGGGATGAGTGCACACAATATACCAGAGGCGCTGGAATTGGCAGAAGACAGTGATGTCACGTAGACCAAGAAAGGAGGACATGTGACTGGACTTAGCCATAGGGAAGTCAAATGACAAAGGGCAGCTCAGTGCCATGGGATGGAGTCCTGTATGCTGGGATCGTGGTAGAGGAGGAGGCTAATGGGGCAGATGCCTGATGACCCGGGACTGAGTAATACCGGCACGGTGAAGAAGCAACTGCAGACAGTTCTTTACTTTAACCATGACTGTTATGGGAAGGAGAAAGTGAGGCTGGAGTTGGAGACGGGTATAAAAGCAGTTTGTATTATTGAACTGCTTTTATGACTAATGGAAGAGTTTGTTAAGCATACCATTTAATGCCTGTCATTATAAAATTATACTTTCCCAGTGTGAGTAAAAGCAGGCAAGCAAACAAACAAAAAAATCCAAATAACTTGTCCCATGGATGGTGATGCCATGATGAGATGCAGAGAACAAGGATTTGACTGAGTTTCAGCTGTGTGCTTTTTCAGTTTCCCGACTCTCTCTCCATTCTCTCAAATATAAAAGTGAAGACTGGGGACCATTTTACATAGAAGGCAGCATAGTTGCGTATGGTAAGCTTCCTGTTGTATATCACCAATACAAAGTTTTACTTAGAGATGGACTACAAGGCATAGGGTGAAATGATTTGTTGCCTTTAGTTTGAGCTGTGACTGTTGTGTGCTTTGTAACCTCAGCTACCTTTCAGGAAGTGCCTGGCAGCCCTTTCTTCCTTTACACTGTCCCAGCCTGTCTGTCTGCTACCCCTGTGCCCCATCTGCATCTCAGCCTCCAGGAGGGCTTACCATGGTGTGCCCTGCAGCCTCTGCATGTCCTGGCACTCCCCGCTCCTTATAAAGATTGCTTCAGGTGGAGTGAAGGGCTGTGTTCCAGAGGAACTCGTTCATGGGTGGGATTGCTGTCCTGCCTCCAACTGCTCTCCTAGCTGACAGATGATGAAACCACTGAAGAATGTGGCGTCTGCTCAGTGAATCAAGCTGAGAACATTTCTCAGCTGTTCGGGCCTAGATCATATTGGTGCTTAGAGACCTGTTCTTTTCAGGCACCCTCTGATACCATACCTTGGCTAACTGTCTGTGTGTTTCTGTTGGCTATTTTAAAATGAGTGTGTAGATAAGGGTTCACCTATGCTCAGTAGTTTTTTTCTCTTACACTCTTGAGCACAATGCTTGTCTAGAACAGTCCCATGATCTAAATATTTTATCCTCCTAGCCCTGTAGAAAGATAAGTTGAGAGGTTTGAATTGACTTGCCTTGCTTCATCCAGCAAGTATTGGTTATAGCTGGGATTCATTTCAAGTCTCATGAAAGCGGATCACAGTTTGTGCTGTTCTGTGATGGAATCAAGAAGAAGAAGCATTTCGAGTCTTCATTTTATTTTAGAGGCCAGGAAGGTGGCAAGGGTATGGATAGAGGAAGGGATATGTCTTCCTGCCACATGCTGAAGGAACTGCTCATCTTTCCAGCTGGGGTCTAGTTTTCCTTGACACGAACACTCTTACATGTATCAGGAGGCATCATAGAATCCAGGTGGGATCTTGTCCCGAGAGTTGAGAAGAGCATCTGCAGAGCAGTTACACTAGGCCTCAGCCACCTATTTCTGATGGGAGAGGCTCCTGCCCACAGGTACTGGCACTCCCTGGTAGACCTTCCTCTCCCAAGCATTGCCTCTCCAGCCTACAGGTACTTGATTGCACAACCCTGGGTCTGCTCTAGTTACCATTTACCCTTCCATGGCTACACTGAAACTGTAAATATGGTTTTATTTCCCCACCCCCACCCCGATTCCTGGTTTCTCTTGCATTACTGACTATCATTTAGAATGCTGTAAAATGATCCTAGTTCTCTAGTCACCAGAAAAAAATGGATGTACTGTTGGGGATTGCCCTCCAGACTTTTGTAGACTATATAGCTGGTTCATACCAAGTTGTCTCTGAAGTTCACACCTGAGACTTTACTCCTGTCATATTGGAGCTGGACTTAGGATTAATCCTCTACTGTGCCCCTTTAGTGAAGACTAGGATTCCCAACCCTACTGTTGAACCGCTTTTATGATTGGAAAGATGAGGGTCCTGCTCTTACTACTTTACAAGTGGTGGAACAGGGGCCAGTGTTGGAGTCAGACCTCTGCTCTCCAGGTGGGGAATGGAATGACAGAGGGCATTCATCAAGAAGGAGACTGTGAACATTCAGCTCTTCACTCCACACAGCCCTGCCTGATCTGCTCTCAAACTTGTTGGGTTGGATCTCAGCCTGGGTGGGGAGCTGCTTGTTCAAGTCAGGTAACCTCCCTCCTGGGTGGGAGGAGCCTGCAGGTGTGTCCTGATGGACAACAGCTATGGGCTTCATAAGTTGCATTATTGTCCATCTGGTGACAGTCTGAAAGATGAATCCCTGTTAAAGTGCAGTTGCTGCTAAGTTTTTAGACTTGGTATTGGTGGCAGTTGTCTCAAGTAACAGAATCTATCTTTGTCTTTTTCTTATTATCTGCTTTGCAGTTTGTCTCAGGAAAATCACATCTCTTAATTGTAAGACTTGTAGTACAATAGTTATTGCTTTCTTGCTGGAAAGTACACTAAGTCTACCAGCCATATAGGAATACTGATGGGGTCCTGCATTCCAGTGATAAACATAAAAAACACACAAGCATCACACCCAAAGCCTCTGAGGAAAGGAAGAATCTCTTTTAAATTCTGAAATTTAAGGATTTAACCCAGGAATCCTTTCCAGTGTAGCTAGTTGGTATAATAAATAAATGAATAAATATGAACATTTCCAAAAATTAATGTAATAGCACAGCTAAAGATCTGAGGGAAAAAGAAAGGTACCTCACTAATTCTAAGCCCCTTCTTTTTGTAATGGAATCAGGTCACCATACTTAGGCTTAATGTTATGTACATCAATGGAAACAGTCCCTAACCTAAGAGAACATTTTTATTTGAGCCCCTCCCTTTTTTATTAACAGTTTGGAAATTCCAAAGTGGAGTCTTTAGCTTGCATAGACATTATACTTTTGGTCAGCATCAAACTTTTTTTCTCTCATTTTTCTCCTCTCACAGAAACCAAACACTCCATCCCACAGGCACAAGTGGGGAAAACATATAACTCCTTTCATGTTGTACATTTATCTCAATTTTCTACTTACAAGAAACCATATACTCCATCCCACAGGAAAGTGGGGAAAAAATAACTCCTTTCATGTTGTACAGTACTCTCAAAGTAGTTCCTACTTAAGCATATTGTCAACTCATAGTACTTCTTACTAATCATCCTTTAACGGATAGTATTTGAATAAAAATAATTCTTCTGGTTATTAGATAAGCATAGTAACTCCCAGTTGGAATTAGGACCCTCACTCTTTACTGCTTTCCGTCTCTTTCTTATCTGGCCCTGCCCACCTGCCCTTTGGCTGTTCTAAAGTACCCCTCAAGGCCTTCTGTCTCGGACTCCCTCTTCTCTTTCCTTTGTCTGCTAGGTAGGTTGTCTGCTAGTAGTATATGGTAGGTTATTGGTAATTATTCAAAGTCTAACTTATATGTTGCCCTTCTGGAAGCCTTCCCTGTTTTGTGCACCATGCAGAAGGTTTGTGGTACCTGTGGTACACTGGTGGTCACTCCAGGCAATGTCAGTGAGGGCAGTGAGCCCTCCCTATAAGAAGGAATAGTCTCAGCATGCTAAGAGATCAAAGCCGGCAGCTGAAGAGTGAGGATGATCCAGAGGGATGAGTGAGTTGGGGTCTGGCCTCTGCCTCAGGACAGCTGCTTTCACATCTGGGTTAAATGACACTCATAAGTCCCCTGCAGTAGACCGTACGATTTATTGACAGACAACATTTCATGGGCGTAAAATCCTGTATTTAGACAGGACGTAGCTTATCTGTAGGTTGTATTTGGGACATCTAATTTCATGGAGAGTCTGCCTTTTTCCATTTCTCTCCTTTGATTTCCTCCTAATCCTTATAGGACCTGAAGTTTAGTTGGCGGATACCTGTCCCAAGGTTTCCCCTTTTATCAATATCCTTTAATTTGATGGCATTTTCTCTTTTAATTGAAATTTATAAGCCGATAAAATATTGGGTTGGCCTTTTATTTATTTATTTATTTTTTGGAGAGTATAGAGAATTTTACAGTTTAGTCATGACATTATAATTGACCTGAAATTTATATTCCTTTGGAATCTTTAAACTCTGCTTTTTATTGGTGCTAGTGCATTAGATTAGGCTGTAAGAAGGTACCTTTTATAGGTCCAAAGGCTGTTTTTAAACGATTCAACCAGTTTGGTACTTAAGGAGGTTTTGAAAGTTAGAATCATGTTAACTGGGAAGAGGGAACCGGACATTTTCCTTATGTATGTCTTTCTTATATATTAAATTTTCTTTATAGATGAAGTGGTAGTAGGGTGAGCACATTCAGGTGAGTTGTCTGCCTGACCTTCATCACACCATCGCGTTCCACCTCTGCAGAATGGCTTTGCCTGCACTGCACTTGTGTTGGTACCCACAGGCATCAGAACTTCATTCTTTCAGTACTCATTACAGCTTCAGTTTTGTAGGAGAACTCAGGGGAGAAACTTCTTTCTAGTACCCTTACTTGAGAATGTTGTTCTTTCAGGATTACAATGGTTGATCCATATTTAGTCCTTTATCCCTGACTCCTATGTAGGTACAGTCACTTCAGGTTTTCCATTATGAAGTAGATGGGGGTGAGAGAGTTTTGTGCCACTTTAAACTTCCCACCATTCCTTCTCTAAATTGTCTGCCTGCCTGCCTGCCTGCCTGCCTGTCTGTCTATAACAGTCAGTCTGTCTCTCTGGCTTACTGTGTGTGAAGTATTTTAGTGTATATGTTTGGATGCAGGCCTGATTATACATGAATGTTCTGTATATGGAGGTTAGAAGTCAACAGTGACTTTCTCAGTTATTCTTTATTTTATTATTTTAGACAGGTTCTTTTATAGAGGCTGGCGTTTGGTTAGACTGGCTGCCAGAGAGTTCCAGTAGACCCACCTGTCTCTGTCTCCATAGTTCTGCTATTACTGCAGCATGCTACCATGCCTGGCCTTCTATGTGGGTTCTAGGGATCTGAACTCAGATACAGTGGCAAGCACTGTACCAATTGGCCATCTTACCCACCCCCTTTCACACATAAGTTTCACTGAACATTTTTATAGACAGAGCATTTTCGTAGAAGTTCTTAACACTCTCCTCAACTCTCTGTGTCTCTGTCTCTTTCTCTGTCTGTCTGTCTGTCTGTGTCTCTCTCTGTTTCTGTGTGTGTACACACATTCATAATATATTGTAAGAACATATGTATGTAGTATGTATGTATGTACGTACGTACATACATTTGGACCAGGCAGAGTTTAAATACATGGGATAACCCTGTGAGTACCTTGGAAGAAGCACTTGGTTGGCATGAAATTGAGTTGATTATGAAAGAGGAGAGGGGGGACAGCATGAGATAAGCATCATTTTCTGATAAGAGCTGGAAGAACTTTGAGGTAGAAATAGTTATCTTTGTCACAGTGAAAAAGATTCTGAGGTATACTTAATTCTTGGGAATCTCTTTCAATTTAGATAGGGAACAGAAAGGAAGCAAAGGCCAGAAAAAAATAGGCTCAGTGTACTGTGGTATGTGTCCCTCAGATGTCTGCCCTTTGAATGCTTGAAATGGCATCTGCGCAGGCTGGTTAACTAATTAGTAGCTGTCTGATTTGTGGTTTCATAAGGACTGTAAACAGAATGCAAACAGAGAGACAGCAACACTGTGCCCCAACATGACTTTGGACATTGTGGTGTACCTACTAGATACCTTTTCTGGTTTTCAAGAGACAAAATAGTGGCAAAATTGGACGTATTGTACTGGTGACTCTAGGCGTAGAGTTGATAAGGTTACTCTTTAGCAGCTGTTCATTGTTGGGTTTGTTCAAAGCCATCACAGTGATCCTTCGATGCAGTTATACCTTGAGGTGGTACTGGTATACCACTGTGACCTTACCAAACATGTTGGCTGATTTTACATGGTCTTTGATCTTCATTTAGCTATTTGTTTTACCACACTCATTTAGATGTGTGACTACTTGTCTAATCTTGTTCCTCCTCATCCTTGCAACCTCACATAGTATAAATAAAACTGAAAATAAATACAGCTGCAATTCTTTTTTTCAGTTGTTTCAGCAAGTAACTTACAGACCTGAGCGATCACTTACTAGCAGATTTAAAATAACATGGTTCTCAAGATCAGTAATATTTAGACAATTCTGACACTATCTTGCTTAATATTTTTACCACTTTTTTTTTTTTTTTAAATGTCAGTTTCAAGAATAACAGTTTAAACAAAAACAGTTTACCAATAATGCACTCTTGTAGCTGGAGTTACCTAAAGACACTGTATGTTCTTGTAAATCCTGAAGTACAGCAGTGTACCCAGTGATGAGCTGTCTCCTTAATGTGCCTAGTTTTCTTAACATATAAATGAACTTACCTTAAATGGTTCATTTTCTGTCTTCTTTGCAAACTCTGAGTCTGGTAGTTATGAGAAGGAATGGGCTTGGAAGGGCAGCTCGCCCACCCCAAAGAAAATGGCTGCTCTCAGCTCTTCCTACCCAGAGGAAGGCAATGTTCTCTGTGTGACTCACTTGGTTAGTACTGTGATCTGTGAGAATGCGCCAGCTATCCTGTGAACATTTTTAGTTCTTTGACACTATTGGAAGCTCCTTTATACAGAGACCTTTTGTTATTTAGTTTCTGTTGTTCTCAGTTATACTGACCTTGCTCTGGGAGCTACCAGCGTCATTTTCAATACAGGGTATTTAACTAAAGGACAGCTACTTTACTCATAGATTTGAAAAGTAGAGTTTCATTCCATGGTATGCCTCCGAAGAGTTCCGTTGTTTGATCAGAGAGTCTGTTCAGACAAACCCTCCAGCATCTCAGAAGCCTATGCCTCAGTCTCAGGTGAACAGTGGTGATAGTAGCCACAGGGTTCAGCAAGTGGGCCAAGCTCTCACATGCCTCAGACCTCTAAATTATTTTATGTATACTTTAATGTATTAAAAAGGCACTAGGTTCTTTATTACAGATGAATTTAGGGGTGTAGGTTACCTAACAACTCTGTCAGAGCTGTGCAGCAGTTCTCATAGGACTGCAACTCTTAAGAGATGCTTCTTGGTACTGTAAGAACTCTTCTTCCCACTCTTTTGCTTGCAGAAGTTGAAGCTTATAGATGTTCTGTTAGCAAATCTGTACAGTTGGCGCAACAGGACCACATACTCCTTTTAATACCTCTCTTGAGGGGTACAGCTTAGATCTGGCTGTCAGTCATTCTGAAGCCTGCATTCTCTACACCTTGCCTGCAACTGCTTCCAGGTGAACTGCTGTTCAGGTCAGATTGTAATCTGGTCATTATAGTCCTCCTTTGAGACACCTAGGAAGCATTATTATCATCACGTACTTTAGAATGTATTCAAGCTAGACAGTCTTATGAAGGACCCAAAGAAGAGTAGCAATAGCTAGTAGTGAGTTTAGATGCAACTGAAACATTTGTGGGTGAAAGAAGCTGACTGTGGCAGAAAATGTTCTCAAGAGTTTGCTCCTCACTGGTGTGCTGCATCTGCCTGTTCTGCCTACAGCCAGGGAGGGAATCACTACACACGAATCACTAATGAGGGCTGAAGATGATGTCTTGTACTAACTACAGCTTCTTCTTTCTTTCTTTCTTCTTTCTTTCTTTCTTTCTTTCTTTCTTTCTTTCTTTCTTTTCTTTCTTTCTTTCTTTCTTCTTTTTTCTTTCCATTTAAAGACAGTTTGTTAGAATTTGGGAGAAAACCCACAGGGCCAGCAGAAGTAGATGGAAAAAGAAAGGAGGAGGAAGTCCCTTGTTGAGTCAGTATTCAAAGAGGGGAAAGGGAGAGAAGGAAATGTGTTTTCAAGTTAGAAAAGAGGACGGGTTAGAAGTTACAATTTGTAGATAGCTACAGAGTTCTTACTTCAGTTATTTTGGTGTAAAAATGTCATCTTTGGCCAGTAAAGTGTGTTAATAAAACGTCAAATATGCTAGTTCAGTACTGGATAGAGATTAGATGTTCTACTGTGCTTCTGTTTGCCATAAAAAGAGGTAACGCATTTAGAAATCATGGCCAGATGAGATTAGGCCTGGCCTTAACTACTGCCCTCAAACTGGAAGCTTGAGTCACCATCTGCGGGCACACTGATGTCAAGTTTCATCTAGTATTTAACAGCCGGGTCGGTCGTCACGTTTCCTTGTTATCTGTGCCTCTGATGTTTATGACTTTAAGAGCTGCATCAGGTCCTAGTGTTTGTATTGTAAAACTGCCCAGCCGTGGTCAGAGGAGCAAACAGTGACAGTGTTCATCTCTATCTTACAAAGCATGACTCTCAGACACAAAGAGCCCAAAATTTGGCTAGCATCCTGGAGCTGGCTAGGGATAGAACTAGAGAGGACTCAGTCTCCTCTAAAGGATGCTGCTGTGTTGCCTGAACGTACGTCGTGTTCTTTGGTAGCTGTTCTTCCATACCTCAGCATTTCACCTGGTCTGTGGGAATCTAATGGTCCAAGAGATTCTCAGTGACCATTTCCTCTAGTCCCTTCATTTTACCTGTCAGGCATTAAGCTCAGTTATTTTCTAACCTAAACCAAAACTGCAGCCCCTGCCTGTGCCTCAGGATCCCAGACAATCAGGCTCTCACCTCATGCTCTTCCTTCAGCATTTCTCCTTCCCCTTTTCTGAACCTTGAGAGATTTTCATGTTTTTTCCTTTAGTTTTATTGTTTGTTTGTTTGTTTAAGTGCATACAATGAGTGGGTGGTCATTTTAGTGTCTGTGTTACCTCTCTGTGATGCTGCTTTCTTAGAGACATTATGAAATATGTTTGTTTCGTAAATATGAAGCAGTAAGATACCAAAAAGAAAGCAAAGCAGGCTGACCGACTGTAGTGGGGACACAACCTTAAGAACATTTATTTTAATTTCACTTTTGTCTTCCACACCCACAAAGCAGTGACCTTTCTCAGTGGATCACCTAAGTCACACACCCCACCTTCTGGGCCTAGTGATAGCTGTCCCTCCACACACATCCAGGCTCCATCCTTAAACATGGAACTCTGTAATTAGATTGTCCCTTGGTCCCTTCTCCCAGCCTGAGAACACCTGCAAAGCAAGGGGTCAGCAGCAATAACCTGCAGACAAGATCCTGCGACGGTATCTGAGGATGAAACTGGATCCTCCCATTTCATGGAGATAGAGACGCTCACAGGGGCAGAGCCAAGAAATGAAAGAGCAGCTTAGCATCTGCTTCACCTACCCATAGATCTACCAGCATCAAGCCAAATCTGATGTTCCCAGTGCTTGTAAATTGGACTGTCAGATTTAAATTATGGAAAAAGTCTTTGTAAGAAACTATGCCTACCATGAGAGAAGATTGAGCATAAGGTCTAAAGTTCTATCATAGGTAAAATCTGACATCATGAACCAGAAAGTTACTCTACCCTATGCTCACCTGTCACTTAAAGTCATTATGTAGAAGAGGCAAAACCTGCCTGCTGGCTTTCTGCTTTCCACCCTGAAGTAAGCTCTCCTCTGGGGAGTTTGCTCTGGAGCAGAGCTGGGCTGCTCTCAGCCTGTTTGTGAGTTGCTTGGCAGTTTTCTCTGGGCTTCTCCTGACATGTTTTAACATGATCACTTTAAGGCTTCAGCGAGAGGATTGCCCTGTGCTTTGCTGTAGAATGAGAAAACCGGGACTCTTTTGATCAAAACGAGACATAAAAGTATCTTCTCTTTTCATCACCTTTAGAATAATACGCATTAAAGTTTTGGGTCTTGGGGAGCAATAATAAAATAATAATAATATGTTTTACTCACATAAATGAGGTAAATGTAGTTTTTTGTTTTTTTTTTTTTTTTTAAAAGGGTGTTTTCACCAAATAGTCATGATTACCAACACATTTTCTCTGCTTGAGCCAGACAATAGGAAGCACCTTGGCCTTGGTTTCCTAGGAGATACATGGGTCAGCCCTCACTCCGGTTTGTACCCGTCTTCAAAACTCTAGTTTAAGGAGACACACAGTCACATTTAAGCAGTGCTGTACGCTACCAAACACTGCTTTTAAGGAAATGGAAAATAAACAAGCAAACAACAAACAAAGAAACCAACTTCATTTACCTTTCATTGCGGTGGCCGGCCGGTTGATCACTTGATACACTGTCTTCAAGTTGGGTCAGGCTCCTCATCTCTTAAGTAGGAGTAAATCTCAAAACCAGAGTTAGCAGGAATATAGATTTTCTAGTAAAGTGATGAAAATTGGCATCTTTTGTTCTGCCCGAGAAGATGGTGGGTGCTCTGCCGCCCTGTGGAGAGTGTCCTTTGGGACACCTTTCAAACCGACCTGCCCACGAACAACTGGAGCAACTTGCTCGCTTGCTACTGTATATGACTCACACTGCAGAGGGAGATTTAGACTGGGGCAGAACCTTTCCTGAACCGGCAGGAATCTGGGGTGATTCACCTGAAGGTACCCAGAGGGCAGGTCAGTGTCAGAAGCCAGGGTGAGAAGTGGGGACAAAGACAGCGTGGTCTCACTAATCAGCATTATTTTCAGGTCAAGGTAGATTTTTTTCTTTTTTTATTATTAGGTTTTCTAATGCTGTTTAGAAGATAATGTATTTCATTACTACTTGCTGGCTAACTTCACCATTAAGAGAAATAAGAACACACATACTCTCACATACCCTCAAATGTGTGTGTTTGTGTGTGTATATGTGTGCTGTACAGCGTATGTACACTAACATGCATGTCAGGGTCAAAAGTTATTGCCTGTATCCACTGAGCCATCACGAGAGCCCAAGAATATATTATTGAAAGGAGATCCTTCAAAACCGCTATTGCACAAATATTACTCTAGTGAAACTAAATGCCTTTGTAAATTGCTAACTTTGAAAACCTGTAACTGGGTAATAAAATCTGCAGACCTATATTTACACACACACACAAATGCAAATATCCAAAATATTTTAAATTAATCTTACAGGAGAGATACACTGACTGTCTTGAACGACATTCTCTCACAAGAGATAATTCTATAAAGTTACTTTTTATGCACTGGGTGTGATGACGCAGGCTTTCTATGACAGCATTCTGAAGGCAGAGGCAGACGTATCTCTTGAATTTGAAGTCAGCCTGATCTACTTAGTAAGTTCCAGACCAGTCAGGGATATATGGTTAAATTCTTTCTCCAAAATATATAAATAGAAAACAGTAAATAAAATTTAAATGTGTATTTTGTATATTTTTATTAGTCGTTTATTTTTAAGGTAAGATGTTTATTTGTTACACTTGATCTTAAACTTCCTGTAAAGCTCAGCTTGGCACTGAACTCATGATTCTCCTGTGTGTTAGGATTAAAAGTATTCACCATCTTACTTGGCTTTTTTTTTTTTTTTTTTTAAGCCATGAATACTTGATGTTATTGAAATAAAATTTAATTTGTGAATAATTCAAAATACTTTCAGATAAAAACTTCAATGTTACCCAGTCATGGTGGCACATTCGTTTAATACCAGCACTTGGGAGACAGAGGCAGGGGGATCTCTGTGAGTGTCAGCCAGCCTGATCTGTACAGTGAGCTCCTAAACAGCCAGGGCTATGTAGAAAGACCCTGTCTCAAACAACAGCAGCAGCAGCAACGAAAACAACAAAACAACAACAACAGCAAAACAACAACAGCAACAGCAGCAGCAGCAGCTTCAAAGGAGCAATAACAACAACAGTAAACCTTCAGTTTCTCTACATGTAATATTTAAATTTTTAAAATGAAAGCTCCTCGGGTAAGACACCTACCGCCAGACTTGATGATTACGTGAGTTTGAGCATCAGTACCCATATCGTGGAAGGAGAGAACTGACTCTTGCAAATTGTCTGCTGTATGTATATGCACTATGATATATGCTTCCCTGCTCTCAGATATGACCAAAATAAGTAAATGTGATACAGCTTTATGAGAAGAATTAACCAAATTAATTAAAAACCTATTATTGTGGATGAAGAGAAATAAAAATATCAGTTATATATATTTTTTTAAGTTGGTAAATCTGTCAAGATTTAAATCTGCATTTGAGTTATGTATACCGTATATGTTTTAATAGGTCTTCCTTCTGTGTTTTACAGGAAAATAAATGTGGCTAATTACCAAATTTGTACTGCTTACCTACTTTTCACAAAACAACAGGCAAAAAACAAAGGAGCACAGGTTGATGTTTAAAAACAAAATGGTACAAAAGAAGCAAAGGGACACAGGTTGATCCTTTCCTCCTGTTTAAGGTGGGATGTTACAGTGAGTAGAAGCTAGTCTTAGGAAAAGCCTCTGGAAAGTCAGCCAATTTCATAATGCCTTAGTCTTAGATAAGGTACGTTTCCAGATTTATAAGCAACACTTCACTTAGACTTGAGCCTCTGCAAACTGTGCTTCTCTGTGGGCTTTGCCTATGGCATTTGAAGCCAGTCCCCTGCATTTTGAGCTAGAAGAGGTTTTGTACCATGTAGACCTTGTCTGGGGACACTGGTTCATTTTGAAAATAAACTCTTACACCATGATCTGTAAATGATAAGTAATAAGCTGTTCATGATTTGAAATCTTATTGCCAGAACAGCAGGTAACTGCTGAATCTTAAAAGCTTCAGTCCAAAGAGAGCTTATCTCCTGCAGCCACCTGCAGTGTGGGCAGTGACATTCTCTACAGGTTTGGGGGTTTTCATCCCACTTTTTCAGTTCTGTCTGAAGTCATAGTAAACCATATATTGGGACATGTATTTGACGGGCTTTTGTTACAAGATTAACAAGTTTTGTTGCCTTCTCCAAATTAATAACATTTATTACCTGGGTTATTTGGACAAACAAGTCCCCCCCCCCCCCCGCCACACACACACAAACACACACAGTTTCTCACACATACTCAAACATACTCACACACATACATATACTCTCACATACTCAAACATACACACACACACACACCCCACATAACACAGTTACACACCTCCTTTTTCTGTTTTCACTCTTTTCCCCCTATTAATTAGGATGTTTTATTTGGCTTCTCAAGGATAGGTGGCTGAACTTGGCTTCTTGGGCTATAGACTGTGACCACAAGTTCATTAACAATATGTCCTTTCTCATAAGGACCTTGGGGTTTGACACGGGTACTGAAGCATGTGGCTGTGTGGTGACTGTTCAGGAGGCACAGCTGTGTTCCATCTCATTGTGGGCTTGGGGTAGAATAGGCCTGCCTCCCCAGAATATAAGCAGACTGCCTGTTCGGGGACAGCATCTCCACACTTCTTTGGCTGGTGATGGAAATTAAGGCTGGTAATGCAAAGGTTAACATGAGATAGTCTTTATGCATTACATTAGTCTTAAAAGTGTTGTATGCTCTACTCTCAAGTTAGGACCTGTTAAAGCTAGTCTTTCCTAACATTCAGAAAAGGAAATCATACGTGTTCAGACCCGAAGGAATCAAATGGGCTTTGATGGCAAGAGCAGCCAGCAGCTAGTCCGTACCTTCCTTACTGTCCATGGCGTGGTAAACCTGTTTTTTAGTTTTTAGGGGTTTTTTTCTACTTTATTTTATAGCAAGCCTTATATTTCATAAAGGCCCAGGGGAAATTATAACAATAATTTTCTTACTGCTTCATTAGCATGCTAGGGAGCTCTTTGATCAAGTTCACTTTTAGTACAGGTAGATAGGTAGGTAGAGTTGGAGGCACAAACATACATGTGTGTGTGTGTGTGTGTGTAGGTGTGTGTGACTTGAATGATTGAAAAATAAAACATTAAAAAAATCTTTCAAAATTATATTTATTTTATTTTTTAGGTGGTGGTATGAAGGTCAAAGAAGAAACTGCGGGTGTCCTTTCTGTCCTTTTAACTTGTGGGTCCTAGGGCTAAAACCTCATGCCATCAGGATTAGTGAGAAAGTGACTTTATTTTCTGAGTCATCTCATTTGCCGCACCCCCCCGCACCCCCCCCCCCACCCCCCCGGCACACACACACACAATGTTTTAACATTGATAGTGACTTTAGTGGCTTCTAACATCATGGTTATGTGTGGCTATGGGCCTGTGACCTTAGCTCACCACTAGGTATCTGCTGCCTTACTTTTTGAGGCAGTCTCTCACTGAACCTCAAGTCAGCAAGAGATTCTGCTGTCCCTGACTCCCCAGTACACACCCTTTTATGCGGGTGCTGGAGATGTGAACTCAGAGGGATGTGCTAAAAGCTCAGTACTATGCTGACTGGGCCATCTCCCCAGACCTCCTAAATTATGCAAGTTAAAAGAATAGTTTCACTCTATTTCATCTAAATTTCCAAGTTGCCAAACACTTCTACATACAGACTACACACATATGCACAAAGCATTGCATACATTATTGGGGGTGATGATTTAAAGTTGCAGTCTTTGTAACAAACAATACCTTTATGTATTGTTTATGCTTGTGTATGTATTTCCCCAAAGATAACATTTTTAAGTTAATTTATTTTTGTATATATCTTGTGTGTCATGGTACATGTGTGCTGGTCAGAGGACACCTTGCCAGAGTGAATTCTGTCTTTCCACCCTGTGATCAAATTCAGGTCTTCAGTTCTAGCAAAAAACACTGTTACCCACTGAGCCATCTAACTAGCTTCATGATATTCTTTTAAAAAATTGTTACATTATTAGTAGTTATGGTTCTAAGGCTAAAACACTATTTGGAAATGCTGTCTCCATTAAATTCAGTATTTAGTATTATCTTAATATTTTTGTGGAATCTAATCAGATATTGCACATTACATAGATTTTTTTGACTCTTATTCTTTAATCTCTTTGTTTTTACTTTTTCTTTCATCTTCTTTGTGTAGGGAAATTGGCACCGTCTGTTTAGCTGGGTCCATCCAGTGGCTCTTGAGCAAAGGGATATTTACAGATCACTAAACAAAAATATCAAAAGAAGTATATTGACCTTTTCTTTTGTATTTTGAATGACGGAGCAAGTTATGCTGTGTTTTAATGTCTACAAAGTGATGGTCCTGGTTTAATCACAGGTATTTGGTCTGCTTTTCCACGGTAAATTCTTAGGGAGACACAGATCCACCTAGGGAGAGGAGATAGACTCCGTGACACTGTTGAGATCTTCTCATTCCTGACACGAGCTCTTTGCTCCCCTGACTCTTTCCACGGGAGACGGTGAGCATGGTGCGTGTGTCGCTGCATGGTCTCATTCCTCCATTCCTAGTTTCTGTCCCTCGGTGTCAACCTGGGAAAGTGCTCTCTGTCATCGTGTTAGAAGGCACAGTGCTTTGAACAGGATCCTTTTCTCTGTCACTGTGATTTCTGGTCTATCCAGTTCCTTCTCAAGGAAAATGTGCATCAAATGTACTGATAGTCCTTTGAGTAAGAGCACACTGCAAAGACAGCAAGGACGAAAGTGAGCTCAGCTTCAGATCTTGCTCCTTTTGGGTTTGTTTGATTGATCGATTTTTAGATGGGGTCTTCCTGCGTCCCCTAGTCTAGCCCTGAATTTATGGCAATTCTCCTGCCTCAGTCTTTCAAGTGCTGGGACTACAGGCCTGACTTGCCATGCCCAGCTAAGTGATGTATACTGAAGATCCATGTTTTTCCATATTGTCAGATCGAGGACCGAGGATTGTAGTGAAAGCCTCAGACAATCTTACTATTTGTTTCTGTATAGAAGGGTATTCTGCAGTTCCTGTCTAGTAGCTGTGCATTTTTGCCGTATGTAATTATTACAAACCCTTTAATATCCCTTAGGCCAGATTGGTATCTTTGGGTCCCTATGCCTAAATTACTATGTTTAACCTGTCACTTGAAATGACTTGTGTGTATTAGGTCTTCAAAAAGCCCCAACCTTTTTGGTATGGGAACATCCTTCATAGTGGTTGATTAAAGGGGACGGAAGCTTTGGAGATTGAGTCTGGAGATAGCCAAGTCTGTTCTTGTCCTCTCTTTGTAACTCACTTGTAGGTTTGACATCCTGTCTATCTCTCAGCTGTGTGTCTTGTTTTAATGTTGGGCTGTGACAAAACTGGTAACTGAGATCAGGTCAACTCCAATGTGAATCCTAGTGTCTGTTTCATAGCATTTATACTTGGACACAGGGTCTTCCTAATGTATACACGGGGGTTACCATGTTGTTTAGAATTTGGTTGGTCTTCCATTTGTTTTGGTGGAAGGCATACGTACGATAACTGAAAACAATGGCGGAAGGCAGGTATGTCTTTATGCTTGACAGTTAAAAGGTGAAGATCCCCAACTCAGAAGTTATGCTATCCCTTTAGCATCTTAGTTGCCTTTAGTAAGCTCTAGTTTTTTTAGTGGTGAGCCAGGGAATCTTGGATCACTCTTTATATCTTTCTTGACAGGAATTTCAACATTAAAAAAAGAGATCTGAAGATATTCGGACATATGTAAGGTAAATTTTCTTGAGAGAGATAATTCTGAGGAAAAACATATACAAACAACCCACCTCATAAACACAGCCCCAGCATTCTAGTCCTCTGCCTCAGGATAGTATGTTCAGCAGTTTTTGAATTTTTTTAAAAATCGGATTAGCAGAAGTTTGAATGATGAGTAAAATAAATTTTTTTCAAAGCAGAATTACATATGTATTTGAAGTCTTAAACTGGATTTTCTGTCTCTTTCATATTCTTACTGCTGTCTTCCTCCTTATTCATTTACTGTTTTAACTTCTGTCCTATTTTTTGTCTGTGTGCTGATACTTTCCTTTCTCTTTCCTCCCTAGCTTCCCTTGCTCAACCTCTTTTTCTGCAGATACTTCTGAGAATGGGGCAAAGCAGTCAGGACTCAGGTAATAACACGGATGCCTCTGATAATGGCATACTCTCGTGTGACTAGGCCGGTTCTGTTGCCTGAGGTTATTAGTAGACTTAGGACTGATAATCTGTGCCCCAGCAAACCATGATTGGCTGCCTGTCCTCAGAAAGCTAATTAAAGGAGTCAAATTAATAGTGAAAAGCAGAAAAGGGAGATTTGTTCAGTATGGCCACATTTGGAAGAGGGCAGAGAGATCCATTGATCTTTTCAAGTCTGTCTCCAGAATTTCTCCAGGATACTTGAGAGTAGGGTCTAAATAGAAGCAAGAAAAACATTTACTAAATAATCTAGCAAGGTGTGGTCGCCTGCTGGCCTCTGCTTCAAGTCTCTCCTGAAGGGTGAGTCTATCCTGCAGGGTGGGTCTGTTCTGCAAGATGAATCTTTCCTGCAAGGTCATTGACAATTTGAGTATCTTTATTTGGAGATAAGTTTCTCCTCTTGGTGTAGTCAAGGCTTCAGCTATTTCCCCTCCCATCTGTGTACTCTTTGGGAATTTCTAATCTCTTGGGATTCATTCTCAATATCATGATAGCCAAAGAGAAGAGCTTAAGTTCAGTCATACCAGACAGGCAGACGGGGCAATTACAAGGCTAAATCCAACCATTTTATTGGTGCTCCATGAGTTATTTCTTATGGACCATAGCCACTCTGCATCTCTTAAATGGACTTATCCCTTTTGGAAAGATAAGAGTTCACTTGTCTGCCCCCACTTCCCATTCACAAACCGGAGCACCACCACACCATCTCCTTTTAGTTCCCTTGACCTCCTGAGACAGAGAGGATGATTTTGGTGACTGTCAACTCCTTCTTTAAAGTCTTCCAGAACTTTGGACTGTCCACATTCCAACCCCAACTCCTCCTCTATTCCTTTTGTCCTGTTTGATCTGTGCCACATGCCCTCTTAGGGCATCTGATGCTTAACCTCTCTTCCTGTCTCAGGAAGAGTCTTGACCAGGATTGGTCTGGTCCTGTCTTCAGAACCTTTGTCCACATTTTGCCTCTTCTTTGCTTCTTGACTCAATTCCTTAATGACAACTAAATTTGAGATTCCCCCAAATATGCAATTTGCCTTTCTTCATGACTCAGTACTTCATCCGGTCTAAGGGCCTCTACAGCAGTCAACTCCTGGAGGAGGATGGCTATACGTATAATGAACTCCTTGAGAATAAGTTTTACACATCAATCACAAACACACCATACATAGAATTCCCTAAATATCCTTGGATTCTGAACTCACAACTTATCTCCTTGAAAATGCCTCCAGTCCATGGATGGAGTTTGGTTTGTCTAACAACTAAATTGAATTAGAAGGCAGGAAAAATGTTTGGACACCACAGACAGCAACAGGTAACAAACTTTATTAAAAATGAAACACACATACACACAGAGACACACACAGAGCAAAGCTTGCAGAGAGGAGACTTGGGACCAAAAATCGATTCTTCTTTAAAGGGTTGAGGTTTAAGTGGTTGGGGCGGCCTAGGATGGATCCCTTCCCCTAACTTTGCGTTAGTCAATGTAAACAAAGAAATGGGAGCCATAGCGACAGCACTGGCTTTGTGAGTATCTGAGCAGCCTGGTCAGCCTGCTGTGGGGCCCTGTTGGCTGGAGGAAAAGCTCACCGTGATTTTGTTTCAGCTGAGAAGGATGAGGGAAAAGCTAACATTTGGCCTTCTTTTATCATTATCTGTGGCCCTTCCCTGGTCTAATTGTCAGGGATCTGTCTCTTTCCTGGTCAGTTCTGCACAGATGAAAGGTAACTTTCTACTTTCAGTGGCTCTTTCAATTAAGTTGAGAGTCTTCAAGATGCACAAGTTTCTTTCAGAAACACACCCCACACCATGTGGTTCTGCATCTCAGAAGCCTCTGTGGCTCATTAGAGAAGTCTAGATGCCTATAACATGCTCTGAGGTTGGGTCCTGAGCTTCCTTCCTCTCACTTTGTGCATTGACTCACTGTAGGATTGCAACCTGTGTGCTTGTGTCCCCTCCTGGGGTCTCTGGTTATCCTGTATGGTGCATACATAGCATTCTCTTCTAAATGCTTTGTTTCCCTTCAGATTCTAGTTCAAGTGCTCATCTCCCCTGAGCCCTTCTTTAATTCGTCCCTTTGAAATTAGTCTTTTCAAACCTCCAAACTTCTGTGGTTTGATAACCATGCCTCACATAGCACCTCCCACTCATTGTGGTTTGCATTCCTTACCTGGGTGCAGCCTCAGAGATCAGCCTTGAGCCCAGCACGTACAGCATGACTGGCCGAGTGAGCATGTGAATCTAATGTGGGGCTTTATTTTCCTCAGAAACTCAGCTGGTGGGGCACCCAACTAGCACAGGGTAGACCAGGGTGCTGGGATTGACCCTATCTTCTTCCAAGGGTGATGAAATTCATTTACATGTAGACTTCTCCCCTCTTCCTCTCTAGGGACCAGTTTCTCACCATTCATCAGTGGGGTTGATGTCAGCCTCCCTGGAATCCTGTTTGCCCTCCTGCTGTTTGTGCAGAGCTGTGCAGGTTCTAGTCTTGAAGCCACTTGTCTGGCTGGCAGGATGAGCTGTATCCATGTTTGCCATCAGGGAGTTACACACCAATGGCACAGTACCTGTCCTGTCTGCACTTTTGCTTTCTTATTTCCCTTTACCAGCGGCAAACTCATCGGATCTGCTTCAAGGATATAGAGATAGTTACAAAGGGGAGGAGAGCACAGGGCAATGGCTCCCGGTAAAGCAGGCATTTGTAGCTCCACAACCCACATAAAGCTGGGTAAGCACGGTGGCCTGTAATCCCAGAGCACAGGAGTTGGCTAGGTGGAGTAGCTTGAGTGATAAGCTCTAGGCTCAGCAAAGACAAGAGAGTGATCAAGGAAGATGCTCTGTAGTAAACTCAGGCCTCCACATGCATATTCATGTGTGCCCACACAAGTACAAACACACATTCAGACAGACAGACAGACAGACAACACACACACACACGCACACACACACAGGAACAGTGATCCTTTTAAGGTGTCCAGCAGCACAGCGCTGGCACACCACAGGCATTTGGGCATGGGAGTAGGGAGGGAAGGTCTGGAATGGGAGGCCTTGTTAACTTACGGGTCTGGGCTTATCAGCTAGCACTTCCTGGGCTGCCTGTAGCCCACACATGATGATGCTATTTTGGAAGAGGCAGGGTTGCAGCAGTAGCTATGGAAGTTATAAAACATACAAGGCATAGATTAGAAAACTAGAAAGAGAATATTGTCATTTAAGATACACTTAAAAGCTAGAGTCTAACTTAGGTCCTCAGCCATGCTGAGTTCTGTGACTTCATGTAGGTGACCTGGTCTTTCAGTTTCTCAACTTCATCTCTAAAATGAAAATAATGAGAATGCTTTATTGGCTTCCTGGGACTGCTAGATGATAGAATGTGTTGAAAGCTTTGTCTCCCTGCCTGGCTAGTGAGATGTGTTATGTGCTACGTTCACACGTGTTGTCAGTACTCCTGGTTTGACCACCACTCTTGCTTCCAGTGAGTAGCCTGAATTGCCTGCAGTGTCAACATTTAGTATTAAATAGCTGGCGCTCTTAAGAGAGGCATCATCTTCCCAGGTTGTAGCTGCCTTTCCTGCTGCCTCGTAGCTGCCCTGCTCTCATACTAACAATGTTGCTTTGTCTCTGGTTGATTAACCTATCTTAGATACTCATTTCCCGGAGGGTTGGGCAGCAAGTCGGTTGTTTTTATGTGACTCAGGGTGGCCTGAACCGTGTAACTCTCTCTATAGACCAGGCTGGCCTCAACTGCATTCTCCTGCCTCAGCAGCCTATTATTTAGAAAAAGTTAGGTTATGTGTGTCCCATGACAGCTGGATTGTCAGTCAGCTTCAATGGAAAGTATGGGTCTTCACAGATATTTAGGGGCATGATCCTAAATGTGTAGATCAAACTCATGGCACCAGTGTCACCTGGAAGCTTGCACCAAGTCTTGCTGTGGCACTTCCAGCAATCTGAGTTTTAGGGTCTCCTCAACCAATTCTGGTAACCACTAAGCTTGTGACCTCTAGCACATGGTCCTTTAGATTGATTATCCCTATTGTGTCTCCGAGTGAATTTCAGAATGTTCATATCTTCCTAGGCCTTCAAATGCTTGTAAATTCTGTAGTAACTAGGGCTAGTATCTTGTAAACCTGTTCCTTTCTTAGATAGTAGACACTGCGTGGCCTGGGCTGTCCTGTTTCGGGTGATTTCTCCTGTTGAACTGTGTGGAACTGACCTGCAGGGCTCTTCTCCATACAGTGACTTTGTCACTGTCATCCAGCTCATGTCACTGAGCTGAGAATCATCATCGCATCTCCGCCCCGCCCCGTTCCCATGGTAGAGTAACTTCCTGTGGTTTCTCTACAGTGTTTCCCTGTGTGGTAATTACACTTCTGTCGTTTCCCCTCATAGAAGATGTTTAGAGGCCTCACCCTAATTATCCAGTGCAAATAATTATATCTTAGCTTTTTGACAAAAGCCACAATTTTGCCATGAGTTCAGCTCACATACTGTATCAGAGTGTATTTTATTTTAAAAGGAGTTTTGGAGTTTATTAAGAGAGGGTCTAATTCAGATTTAAGCACAGGCCTGTGGGAGCTGAAGAAGACAGGGTTTCACAATGCTATACTCTGTCCTAGAGCAGACCACGCTTCTGAAGGCTCAGCACTTCTTTTATTTCATTCCTTGCTACTTGTTTGTGGCCAAGTTATATATCCTGCCATTCTGTAAATATGCTAGAGTTTT